>VWZE01024085.1:297597-319235 GCA_013396675.1 Eubucco bourcierii | reverse complement strand
AGGAGCTCCAGTGATCCCCCAACTGTGGACAGTGCCTACAGTGCACCAGGGCTGGCTCCAGTAGAAAGCCCTGGCAGCCCAGTGTGCCGTGGGAAGGCAGGGTGACTTTCTGGGTGGGTGGATGCACTTCAGGTGAAGAGGAGCTCCAGTGATCCCCCAACTGTGGACAGTGCCTGCAGTGCACCAGGGCTGGCTCCAGTAGAAAACTTTCTAGTAGACTTTCTGGGTGGGTGGATGCACTTTAGGTGAAGTGAATTGGGACTGTTTCCCAGAAAGGTCTTGCAGCAGGGGTGTAGAGAGAACTAGCTTAACTCTTCTGGCTATAGACCTACTGTGGCTATTGGAGTGGGTTGAGTGGATACCCTTCACAGGCTATTTCCTTTGCTTAAAAGTACAAGGAAAGAGCTCTTTTACCACCTGTCCTGCAGGCAAGCCTTGCAGACTCACACTGCACCCTCACTTACAAGTGGGATCTCCCTTTCTCCTACTCTGCTCCACTTTGCAGCCTAAACCAGACACAATGCCTTCAGTCCCTAACTAGACTTAGGGAGAAAATCTTTAGATCTGAGCAGCAATTTCACACTTGCAACTTGCCATTCTTCTCACCTGTCCCTGGAGTTGGTATCAGCCTGGCACAGTTAGGAGTGTTTGCTGCTTACTGCTGCTGTGCTGTTTACTGCTGCTGTGCTTTCCTTAGGGGCCAAACGAGAGCCAAGGGAGGGGGAGAAGGTACAAGGAGTCCCACAACCAAATACAGCAACAACAGAGGATTAGTTTAACACTTTGTTCTCAGGTGAAGGAAAGAGGCAGAGTGAAGGTAGGCAGAAGATCCTCTTTGTCTCAAGACACAATCTGACACTAAGCCCTTCTGTCTGCCCTGCACAAAGACCAGAGCAGGGACTGCAGGAACCAGAGGACAACCACTTTGAGAAACAATCTCTTCTTGCTTGACAGACATGCAACTGAGTTTCTTCATGCAGATGAGGTTTCACCAGCATCTGTCTCCTTACATTAAGCAAAACAGTCCCAAAAGTCTGTGTGCATACATGCATACATGTGCATATGTGTGCTGGAAGGTGTCCAGAGAATGACCACAAGGGTGATCAGAGGGCTGGAACTGCTCTGCTGTGAGGAGAGCCTGAAGGAGTCGGGGCTGTTCAGTCTGGAGAGGAGAAGACACTGAGGTGACCTTATTGTGACCTTTCATTATTTTAAGGGGGCTACAAGAAAGCTGGGGAGGGACTTTTTGGGGTGTCAGGTAGTGATAGGACTGGGGGGAATGGAACAAAGCTAGAAATGGGGAGATTCAAACTGGATGTTAGGAAGAATTTCTTCACCATGAGGATGGTGAGACCCTGGTATGTGTTGCCCAGGGAGGTGTTGGAAGCCTCATCCCTGGAGGTGTTTAAGGCCAGGCTGGATGAGGCTGTGGACAGCCTGACCTAGTGCAAGGTGCCCCTGCCCATGGCAGGGAGTTGGAACTAGGTGATCCTTGTGGTCCCTTCCAGCCCCAACTGATTCTATGATTCTATGCAAACTGTACCCTGGCTGCCAAAGGGCTTCACCAGCTCATCTCTACTTCAACCAGGCCTTCTAGGAGTTGTTGGGTTTGGGCTTGGGTTTGGGTTCGGGTTTGGGTTTAGGTTTGGGTTTAGGTTTGGGTTTGGGTTTAGGTTTGGGGTTGGGTTGTTTTTGGTTTGTTTTGTTTTTACCAGAGGATTTTTCTTTTCCTGTGTCATTTATTTTTTTTAACTCCCTTCCATATGAATTTAAGTATTTGTCTCCACAGCAGGAAATGTAAACTATGTAGCAGGACATGTTGATATAAATTTTAAAAGAGGAAATATGGAAATATGCTTCAGCAAAGCTATTAACTTCAGATACCAACAGAAGCAATTGCTAAACTTGTTCCTAGAAGTCAGAAACACCGAAGGAAAAAGGGAAAGAGGGATGTTAGTCCTTAAAAAGACAGGGGGGAAAATGATTAACAAGTTTTTAATTCTGTGCCTAGAAATGAAAGGTCAGATTTTTGGCAAGGAAGAAAACCATTCCTCCTAGCTAAACACAGGAGCTTTTCCCTAAGAAACTCCAGGAGCCGAGGAGCAGCTGAACTTGCTGCTCAGCACTATCTGGTTGAGTAGCACATCCTTGTTTTGTCTAAGTTGAATTGGGAGCTGAGTGCTGCTGAAGATGTGGCCAGGATTGTGTGTGCTGCCTATATCCTGGCTTTGGATATCAGCCCTTAGTGCCTGTGCCATACACTGCTCTTGGTGATATGAAGGAGAAAAAGGCAGTTTGCTACTCTGTGCCTCAGTTTCCCTGCTTGCAAAATAGAGATTATCACAGTTCAGCCTACAACCTAAAATCATTGGCACAGAGCAGTGCTGATGAGTCACAGCAACAAACCAAGAACAAGACAGAAATACCTAAAGAGATGAAGCACTCTCAGAGAGCAATTGATCAGTTCAGCTCTGCTGTGGTTTTGTCCATCAGAGATGGCAATGTTGAAGAACATCATGGCTGAGAAAATGAGAATGAGTCCTTGATCCTTCTCCTCCCCTCTTCTCACACCACTCTCAGCTTTTACCTTTCCTGCTCCATACAAAACAAACAAAACCAAAAACACACAAAACAAAACAAAGTTAAAAATCAACTTCTCTAAATATTGTTTCTCTCACATCAGCCCAGCAGGAGAGGCAGAAATCAAATTATAACCACTCAAACAACCATTGGTGCCTAGTGCCAGGAGGATGGGTGGAGGCGCTGGAACAATTTGCTGTAG
The DNA here is from genome assembly GCA_013396675.1 of Eubucco bourcierii. Classification (NCBI taxonomy): domain Eukaryota; kingdom Metazoa; phylum Chordata; class Aves; order Piciformes; family Ramphastidae; genus Eubucco; species Eubucco bourcierii. The sequence goes on along the minus strand of VWZE01024085.1, from coordinate 316,453 downwards.
GTTTAAAAGAAAGAAAGAAATAAAAATCTATCTTTATTAAAACAAACAAGTGCAAAGGAAAGGAAAGAAAATCAATCAGCTGCTTTTGCAACACAAATATCAGGCAAAGAATGCTTCATTCAGAAAGACAGACAAAAGCTACAGCAACCAAACCCTCTCTGTCCTTCTCCACCCTTGGAAGAGGTAGGATTTGTTCCTTCCTCTCCCAGTTCTGTGCTTTCTTTCCTGGATATATTTCTTATTGATTATGGAAAAGTCCTAGGGAGAACTTTTTTCCTACAAGGACAACAAGAGGAAGAAAAGCAGAACCATCCACATTGTGTCCACCAGGTCACTCAAGCCAGCCTCATGTTGTTTTTGGATACCTACAGGACCTGGTAATGCTTTGGGCAGAACTTGCTGGCGTTTTAGACCTCGTGAACTCTTTGCTGATAAGAACAGATAAACATCCAGATATTTTTACAGACTTTCTCTCCTGCAGGGATTATTTCAGGATAAAGCATGTACTCTGTGGAAATGCTGTTGCAGCCTTTCTGCTCAGCTCTACGGCTCTCCCTGGCTTTTGACTGCAGGAACCAGCAGCCTAACAAATCTGCTTTCTCCTTTCCAACACCCAGCTGCCAGCCAGCAGGATATTGTCATGCAAGACCTGCACCAGGGCTTCGTTCTGACTGGGGTGTGTTTGAAGCCCATCTCTCTGCCTGGGTGAGTTCAGGAGGTGAAGATAGATGATGTAGCAGCAGTAGGGGCTGAGAGAGCCCAGGGGACAGGCAGCTTTCCTCGGGGCCTTTGGGGCACATTGTTACACAGGTGCTACTGCCCAAACTTCTCTAGACCTACCTGCCCAGCCAAGCACAGCTGATCTCTTTGAGGAAGGACTCTTTGGGCCCGTGCAGCATGGGGAATGGTATCAGACAAGCCAAGACCAGGGACCCCTGCAGAGGTCCCTGAGAAGCAAAGCATCCATCGTGTGTTTTGGAAGATGTCCACAGAAGATGCTCAGGTTCACCTGCATCTAGTGCCAAGGAGATGGGGTGATCCTGCAGCCAGCAACTTGGACTCAAGGCTTTGCCCTAGTTGGGATCAGCAGGGCACTGGGCACCGCCGGCCCCCAAACCTCCCTCCACACCTTGCCCACGGAAAGCAGCCGCACCTACAGCAGCTTCACCTGCACGGAGGGGTTAAAACTCCAGGCGAGCCGCAAGGAGGCTGCGGTGCTTTCGCGCTCCTGCAGTGCCATCATGTGCCTTAGGTAAGCACTGCACAGACACTGCCTGCCCAAACTTCAGGGACCCAGGCGGCAGAGGAACTGGGAGCGAAACCTCAGTGGCCCCGGGTGTCCGCGGAGGTGGCGTGTCCCAGCTGCCGGAACTGACTGCCGAGGGATGAGGAGTCCTGTGGTCACCGCTGCCACATGCACACCAGGAGGTGGTCCCAGCCCTGTGCCACGCTGCTCTCTGGGTCACCAAGTGTGTCACAATTCTTATATCCTTCAGCACAGGGCTGAAGTCAGCCTCACACCTGACAGAACTCTTGAAGGCTATGAAAATCTCAGNGAATGGGAATTTTACCTTTTCTTTCACTGGGCATTTTTCAGCAGCCCCTTCCTGCTGCTTAATAAACCCTGCTCCAGCCATGTCAACGGGCACCATGCCACGTTGGTAAGTTAACCCATGCGAGAGATCACTCTTTAACAACTCCAGCAGACAGTGTCATGATGCCTGGACAAGCACCTGTGGTGACAGCTGCAAAGTGCCCCACTAGTGATGGCAGCAGCAGTTTGTCATGGTCTGCCACACTGGGAAACCTGAAAGGGGAACATCCAGTGGCAGAGCAGGGGGCAGTGGAGTCCTGCACTGCACAAAGCATGAGGAGGGCAGAGAGCACATTGCTGGCAGCACTCAGGACCACTGGTATCACTGCATTCCCTACACTCTTGGGAGCCAGAACTGTTTGTATCTCCTCTGCAGTCAGTGGGGTCCTGTCCCTCCACAGGGCTATCACTGTCGTTGCTCAAACTGCTGCCTCCTCCTGTCCCCTTAGTCACCTCCAAGGCACAACTCCAGATAAAAGCCTCACTTAGCCCTCATGTTTCCTCCCACTGCTCTGATGCCAGCCTTCCTGGCTTTGGCAATTCATCCTGCCCTCTGTAGCCCCAGTCATTCTTCCCTCTGAGCCTCAGACAAACAGCAAGATCTGCAAGCAAGCCCTGGAGCCTAACCAAACTCTAGACTACTCTGCAAGGAGAGAATGAGCTTTAGCATGAGAAAAATGAGTGGGTGCAAGGGAAAAATGACCTAATGCAAGAATACCCAAACCTTGCAGGGCAGAAGCCCTGCAGTGCAGGGCAGTGCACCCACATGCACTGCCAGGCTCAGGGAGAGACGATGGCTGTCACACCCCTGGGGTACACACACATTTTCCCACATCTCCCCAGTTTGTGGTCTAGCCTGCCCCAAGCAGAGGAGATGTGCACATCACAAGACTCTGATTTGCCCTTCAGTGACCCCTGAGCTGGAGCTGGAGCCCAAAGCCCTTGCAGCTCTCCTCAAATGCCAGCCCATACCATATCCTGGGGCAGTGACTGTCCCACTGAGCACTAAGCTCTTGGAGCACAGAGCAGGAAGAAACGACTGGGGAGCAATGAAAGGAAAAACCTCTCAGGGTTTGTTCTGGGCTGGTGCTGTGCAAAGGAGGCTGCAACCAGGTGCAGCCCTGCACACTTGGGGCTGCAAAGCAGACACCTGCAGGGACAGAAATGGTGACAGCACTGTGCACTCCTGGCTCCACGGCCCTAGTTTCTGGGCTCTCACTCCATCGAGTGCAAGGAAGGTGTAGTAGCCTGACAGCAGCTCTCTGGCCTTAGTCATGGTGGCCTTTGTGTCTCCAGAGCAGCAGCCCCATCCCCGTCCCTGTCACAGCTGGGGAGCACTGAGAGCCCTGCAGCCCCCAAGAGCTTGGTAGCCATTTAAAGCCCCATTTTACTTGGAGCCATTTCCCTGCCCACATCAGGCACTACAGACCTTAGGGAAGTGTGGTCATGGAAATTTGAGCAAGCTCCAGGCCCATCCCCATTTCCCTGCCCTTGTCAGGCACTGCAGACCCCAGGGAAGCACACAGAACCACCACCATGGTTGGAATCCCAGCTCTGCCCCAGCTGCTGGCCATACTCATCCCAATCTGTGGCACATACCTCTGCCACAACCTCCCCTGTACATTTACCTGGGGTGGGATGTGAAATCCCTGGAGCTGATGAAAGTGGCCCACAGAAGGGGGTGGCTGGAGTGGCTTGGTTTGGAGGGAACCCTTCTTTACAGTGAGGGTGGTGAGACACTGGCACAGGTTGCCCAGGGAGGTTGTGGCTGCTCCCTCACTGGAGATGTTCAAGGCCAGGTTGGACAAGACCTTGAGTGACCTGTGCTAGTGGGAGGTGTCCCTGCCTATGGCAGGGGGTTGGAACTGGATGATCTTTGAGGTCCCATTCACTACTGGAATGGGCTGCCCAGGGAGGTGGTGGAGTCACTGTCCCTGGAGGTGTTCAAGGCGGGTTTGGACGTGGCACTTGGTGCTATGGTCTAGTCTTGAGGTCTGTGGTGATGGGTTGGACTTGATGATCTTTGAGATCTCTTCCAACCCTGGTGATACTGTGAGACTGTGATACTGTCCCTTCCAACCTTACCATTCTATGATTCTGTGATTCTATGAAGCTGCTTTTGCAGGTTATCTTCCTTATAAAGGTGAGGGTGAAGGAGGGAATCACCACCCCACCAAAAAGTGCCATGGAGAAGCAGAAGGGTGAGGTGGGGTGGCAGGAGATAAGGTTCCTGCTGAGAAACGGAGACAAAAACCTTCTTCTGCTGAAGCTTTTTTTTTTTTTTTTCCCCAGAAATGTTGACTTTTAAATCCAGCTAACAAAAATCCAAATTATTTAGTCTGGAAATGTTATAACTATTTTTGGTGATGCTCACTCAAATGTATTCCTGATTCCCTCTCACACTACAGCTCTCAGCTGGACTGCCTCCACTGCAATATGTGGCTTTGGCTGACCACGTTCAGTTATTACTTTTTAATGATTTTTTTTATATCTCTATATTTGGGAGAAAGTAAGGTTTTATTGCAAGCAAATAAGAAAATAAAAGATCTGCTCCAACCAGATCCTGACAAAAATTTTCTACTCAGAATACATGTATGCCAGTGTGAAATGGATGAAGGAAGTTATTAAAGTGGAATCACAATATTTTACATTCATTTTGCAGCAGTCTAAATGACAGCAAAAACATCAGCAAAATTAGAAGTGTTCATACATTTTCATTTATTTCCAATTTGACATTTCCTTACCTTTCCTAGCCTGCTCCATCTGGATGAAGGTTTCCAGCCAGGCATGCCTGGCACGGAGTCAAGGGCAGAGGGACACCCTCAGACCAGTGTCCAGGGCTGATTTGGAGTACCAAGAGAAAAAAGAAAAACAAGAATCCATTTAACTTCCTGCTCTTTGTTAAAGCTTTCTAGAAAAGCATTCTTGACACTGTCCATCCCACAGACACCTTTCATGTGTGCCTCCTACCACTGTGAGCCAACAACTTCCTACAGCCAACTATTCTCTCAGTCCCTTCTCCACTTAAGCATATGTTTAATCTGAAATCACTTTGACAACAGCAAGTGGTTTTGCTTAGATGCTCTCCTGATGTGGGTGTCTAGCTACCAATCAGCCCTATCCCTTTGCCTTCCCCCACTTTGAGTCACTCTCCAGTGTTTTGGGGGTTTTTTTATGCTGGCAGTGATGTCTATTTTAATAGATGGGAAAGAGATGCATCTTCAGACTTACTGTGTTGCTGTCAGCTCCCACCTAGCTAGGAGCTGCTGGACTGCTGCTAATTACCCCTCACGTACCCAAAGAACTTGCAGCTGGTGGCACAGTGGGAAGAGGATAGTTTTCAGGTCCTACCCATGCCTGGGAGGCAGCAGGCAGCCCAACATCTGCTCAGGATCCACTGCTCCTGCACGGGCCAAGCCTGTTGCAGTGTTCTGGCACAGAGGCAGAGAAAAACCAGCTTTGGTTAGAAATAGACAGGATGTTTTCCATTTAAAACTTCCAAAAAGACAGGAGAGAGGATCAATGGAGCAAACTTCTCTTTAAGCAGCATCTGCAGAGGACAAAGATTGACCAAGAAGGCCAATGGGACCCCAGAGTGTATTAATAAGAGTGTGTCCTTACACAAGAGAGGTTCCTCTCCCCCTCCACTCTGCCCTGGTGAGACCACATCTTGAGTACTACCTTCAGATTTGGGCTCCCCAGTTGAAGAGGGACAGGGATCTGCTGGAGAGGGTCCAGCAGAGGACTACGAGGATACTGAGGGGACTGGAGCACTGCCTGATGAGGAGAGGCTGAGGGACCTGGGGCTGCTTAGTCTGGAGAAGAGAAGACTGAGAGCGGATTTAATCAACGTTTAGAACTATCTGAGGATTGGGGGTAGGAGGGGGGGACAGGCTCTGCTCACTGCTCCCTGGGATAGGACAAAGAGCAATGGATGTAAGTTGCAGTGTAGGAGGTTCCACCCCAACACAAGGGGGGAACTTCTTTACTGTAAGGGTCCCAGAGCACTGGCACAGGGTCCCCACAGAGGCTGTGGAGTCTCCTTCTCTGGAGATTTTCAAGGCCTGTCTGGATGTGTTCCTGTGTGCCCTGAGCTGGATTGTCTGGTCCTGCTCTGGCAGGTGGGTTGGACTGGATGAGCTCTTTGAGTGTCTTCCAATCCCTGACATCCTGTGAACCTGTGAGATCCAGAGGTAACAGGGAAATGAACTGCCACAAAAGTACTGTCCTTTGACTTCATCTTATCCCTGTGCCAAAGCAACCATCTCTTGGGAGCATAATGTGCTTTGCTGCATGGGGAAACATCCTTCTGTTTTGCACAGGAGCTGAGGGAATCTCTGTTTTACCCCTGAAGAGACCCACACCAGCAGGGAGAGTCTGAAACAGCAATCTACCATCATGTACCACCTCCCAGTGGTGATGGGCACTGCTCCTAATTGCACTGACCCCTCTTGAAAGCAGGTTAAGCCCTCCCTGTACGAGTGAGAGCTTTTGTTTCACATATTTACACAGGATGTCTGCAGGAGGGCTAAAACAAATCCACAGAGCAGACGGAACTCGAGAGCTCTACCAGATAGCTCCTGGTACCTCGAGCTAAGATGCTGCATGACCCTTGCTACCTGCTCTACGATGCCATTGCAGCACAATCCCACCACTGCTAGTTGCTGGAGCCCTCCTTCCCCACACACTGCCAGGAGAGGCAGAGGAGGAAGCACGAAGGCACTGCATGCAAGCTGCCAAGCCACCCACTTACGTCTGCCAAACTTCCCAGTGTGCTCCCCCAGCCCAGCTGAAGAGTGTAGGCTTGGTCACGCCACCGAGCAGCGTCACCACTTCAGATCATGAGACTGATTTAAAAATAATGGAATGGTGATAAGTGAAGAGTGCTCACTTCCTCTTCACATCCCCAGGGTTTAGGAGGGGTTTGCAAGCCTATGAATTCCAGTTTTCAGGTTTTTCTGCGATAGCTGCAAGCTTGCATTTGCTGAAGTGAAACTTTTATGACTCTCTTGCAGTTAAAAGCTCCCAAGAACAGGACTTAGAAGTGAATCAAACAAACAAAGAAACAAACCCAAATACTGTGTTTGCAATAAACCCCTCCAAAACAGGCTACAGTGAAAGAAACTCTTTGGTCAGGCAACTTTGTGTATTTATAGGATTCAATATAAATTGACATGGGGATAGGGACGTGGTTTTTTGTGAGTGTGGGTCTCTTATCCACAGGAACAAGTGTTAGGATGAGAGGAAATTACCTCAAGTTGCACCAAGGGAGGTTTATGTTGGACATTAGAAGAAACTCCTTCACTGCAAGGTTTCTCAAACACTGGAACAGAATCCCCAAGGAGGTGATGGAATCTCAATGACTGAAAGTGCTTAAAAGAGGCAGAGATGTGGTGCTGAGGGGTATATTAACACCAAACTTGCTAGAGTTAAGAGAATGGATGGACTGGATCTTGAAAGTCTTTTCCAACCAAAGGAGTTCTAACATATAACTTCAGCAGAGGGTCTTGATTTCTGTGCCATCCCACTGCATCAGCATCACTTTGTGCACTTTCAAAGAGTCTATAATACAGCTAAGGACTCCGAGTCCCCTCTATGCTCACAGTTGTAGGTACCAGAGGAAGAAGGAATCTGTGTGCACATGCAGGCTGACATGCCTTGTTCTGGTCTCCATTAGTTGTGCTGTTCCCTGTTTTGTGAGCCAGACATGTCCCAGGGATGGGAGGTGAAGAGAGAACAATTTTTCACTGTCTTTTTAATGCAAGGACTTGGAACATCAAGTTAAATTTGTAGGTGATATGCTGAAAACAAAATAAGATCTACAGCTTTACACAGGAGAACTATGGGACTGCTGGAGTGAAGATTTTTGTGGATGCTCAAAGTTTGCATGACTTTAAAAAAAAAATTAAAAAAAAAAAAAAAAAACTAGGCAAGCTTGTGGAAGAAAATTCCAGTTGGAGCTAGAAACCTCAAAGTGCTCCCTGGGCTGCAGATTGCTGGAGGCTGCTAGAGAAACCACACTACGTGACTGACCTCTTCCTACACATCTCCCAGAGCACACAGTCTTGGTCATTGCTGGAGACAAAATACTTGGCTGGATGCACTCATGCTCTGCCCCAGCCTGGTCATTCTTCTTCCTTACTTATGCCAGGGTATCAGCACTCGAGGGAGGCAAGATCTGTGCCATCTGTGCCACTGTGCTCTTTTCCTGTTTTCAGAGGGGAAAAAGAAAATAAATCATCCTCTGGAGGTTGAGTTTTATCAGGGATCAGCAACTGGACTCTAGGATGGTAAACCAAGGTGCTGATGACTGCCTGAGTAGGAACTTCCCAAAACAACCAGCAGAGTTTTAGTAATAGACAGCTCAGTCAGGTAGCTTGGATGGAAAAACATATCCCTGCTATCAGCTTCAAAGGCTCAGCCTGGCAGAGAGTGTGAGGGCAGATTGTGAGTGTCTGTTTCCTTTTCTTTGTTTCCTTGTTGTCTTTTTTAAACAATCTGCCAATTCATCATTAAGAAATTAAATATTTTATAGCTGCTGTGATGCTGATGACAGGTGCCAGATTGATTGGTTCTGGCAGAGGAAATTTGCTGCTCATTTCTTCCCTTTGCAGCAAGAAGTTATGTGCACAGGAGTAAAAAAGGGTGAGAGCTGAAGTCTCCAAGCTGTCCAGATCTGACCCAATAAAGAGTTTAAAAATAGGTACAATCTGGAACCATTTTGGTGCCAACAATAACAACAACAACAACAACAACAACAAAAAAAAAAACCCAGCTAGAGTGGCTGCATTTCCTAGTCCTTTACACAGAGGGTGGAAGGGGAGAGTCCTTGGCAGGGCTAGCAGAGATGTCAAGGTTGCCCTGACTTACAGGACCCTTAGGACAGTGCTGTTTCAAATCAGCCACAGTGCTCCAAAAGGAATAATCATGTAATTAAGCCACTAGCCTTAGAGCCAAAGACCTTGATCTCTCTTCTGGCCTCTAACACTGACTTCTCATACAGTGCTGAATAACTCACATAAGTAAATAGACCTCTCGCTTTCAGCCTGACCTGTTTCAGGCTGTTCCTGATCAGGAATGAGCAGCACCTGGCACATCACAGAGACACCAGCCAGTGTGGTCCAGCAGACCTCTCCTTCCCACATGCAACCTACCTGCTCTCTCTCCCTTAGCCCCAACCTGAATGGATCATATCTCATGTCCTGGGAGAAGGGGAATTTGGGAAGTCTGTACCCATCTTTGATCACTTCCACCTCCTCCTTTCCCACTGCCTTTCACGTAAGCTAAATTCCCCTGGGGCAACCTGGTTTATGCAGCACTGGGCTGAAGAGACAGACGAGACACGTTCCCAGAGATGACACTAACAAGATTTACTACGTGACTAAGGCTTGCAATCGGTGCTGATAACTAGAGAATTACCCTGATAAATATTTGATACGATTTGGAGAGTAATAATAGATTTTTCTTGCCCACGATTTCCATCAGGAAGAAGCAGGGGCGGGGGGAAAGAGCTGCTGAAAAGGAGAAAGTAATTGTGGCATCTGTCTTTCTGACTGAGGTTACCTGTCCTTTGCAATGGATCAATGAGGAATAGGGCAGAGGGGACATGGAGGGGCAGAAGGTGACAGGGTATCCCTTGGTCCCTCCATATTCAAGATCTCCTGGCAGATCTATGGCTCTGGAAGGACTGAGTATGCGGCTCTGTGTGCCTGAGTCGCTAAACAAAGGGAAATACAGAGGGGGAGAAAGAAAGAGAGGGTAGAGACAGAAAATAAGATAGAAAGATCCAGAATAGGATGGGAATGGAGCAATGGAAAAATGGTTGGGATGGTGTTGAGGAGGAAGAGCTCTGATGGAAAGGAACTTTCTCCATGCTGTCAGGTATGAAAGGATATGAGGCCTGACTGCTGCTGCAAAGGCTGCAAGGGCATCTTGTTGTTAACCGTCTCAGGGTGCATGTCCATAGGTACAGTCTGCCTGGAACTCCACTATGCCCCTGCTCAGCCTTGCACTGGCCACTGGGCCAGAGGAAGGGTTTGTGTCTGTGTTAATTGTCTGTAGTCCTAGGCTGCAGGAAAACTTTTTCTTTAATGAGCTCACCCCCCCACCACCAAGTCTCAACAGGCTTTCAACTCCTCAAAGCCACAGTATTTTCTTAACAGGTAGGTCAGAGAAGTGAATGCCTCTGCCAGAGGAGGTAGAGGCAGGCAGTGACATACAACATGACCTTGAAGTGTGTCAGAGCAGATCTTCCTTTTCTCCCACTGGCACAGGACAGTCTCAAACACTCTGCAGTTTTTGCTATTGTTTGGTATCATGGGCAGCAGGACCACAGAACTGTCACTCTGATGCACAGGTCTGCCAGCACACTCCCAGCACGGAAGGGTTCAGTTTCAGTCTTGCTGCATCCACCACAAAACTGTGTTCAAGACCACAGGTAAGTTTTTGTTTCTGAGAAATTACCTTTCCTCACACTGTCACTCACACAGCAGGCTGACCCTGCCAGGACTGTGCAGCTAAGGAAGTCCAGTACAGAGAGTTCCCTTTCCTGGCTCTGCCACCAACCTGCTGTGACACAGAAAGCAAACCACTTCATCCTTTCAATGCCTTCGTTTCCTTTCCAGTGTTTTCTCTGCCTGATGTAACTGTCCCTGTTGGAGCAGAGGTTAGGCAGTGCCTAGCACAGTGGCACCTGGATCTTCAGTCTCCAGCAGGATATAAATCAATGTGTCCCAGTTTCCAGAGAAGCTGTCACTGGTGGAAGGAAGCAGCAGAAACTATCTGCCTCTGAAACAGTGCGCCTCCTTTCACTTTGGTGCCCAATTTGAGGCCTCTGACAGTAAGTGTTCACCTCATTCTTTATTCCTGTTCTTATTTTGCACTCAAGTCATTACTCAGACTGCATTCAGTGGCACCAGCTAAAGGAGATTTTTAAGATAATGCAGGGAAAGCAAGTGAGAACAAAGATCACAGCAAGGGAAATGCTACTTTGGCATGTTCACATAACAGCTACTCTGTCAGGTGGAACATGACAGTTATTGTAGGAATCTCTTCATAAACCCTAATACACACTCAATTATATACTCTTAAAATTCCCTTTTTGTTCTGTGTCATTCATCTAAAGAAGTGTCAGATGGAGAAAGGCAATAATCCAGAGACACCAATTCATTTAATCCACTCAGGGATAGTTATTAATAGCAGAGCTGCTGGTTAATTGCACATGTCCTGTTGCAGGAGATCAATCACGTATCGAAGAGCCTGAAAACAGCTTCGGTGTCATTTTACAGGGAACTGTTCAGTCAAGGCTGCACTCGTGTCCTTGATGGGCTCCTACAGCCTCTTCTGAGGGTTAGGATCTGCTGTGGGTGAACTGTCCAACCAAAGTTGCCTCTCCCACTGAGTTTACAGACAGCTCTGGTCAATCTGCGCGAGCTGGTGCTGCGCTTTTGGTTTGCAGTGTAGACGCAATCCGAGGGGCCAGGCCTTGCAATATTGATATGCACAGCCTTGAAGTCTTCCATATGAAAAGAAAACAGCAAGGAAATGTCAAAGGGCTTTCCCTCTGCAAGAGACTGTGGACAACATGGCTGTTTCCTCAGCAAGCCGGCAGCAAGAGGAGGGAAGGTGATGTGCAGCACATAGCAAACAAAACTAACCACTCCTCTGTTGATAAATCACCATCCTTTATTTAGGATCACATCAAGATCCTAGGCAGGGGTAGGGATCTTATTGCATGAGATACTGCACACACATACAAATGAGGCTTGGGGGTCTTCAAAATAAATACAGTTAAAATATAAATAATAACTCCACAATGAAATCAGATATGAGAAAGTGGAGCCTCATCGAAGACAAACTCCATTTCCATCTTTCAGCTGTGATGCCAAATTCCAGCCCAGCTCCCATCACTTCCAGCTCCCAGCAATCCTCATGGGCTCTTGAAATGAACAACAACAACTTCCATCACCACATCATAAAGGTTAATCTCCCCTTCAAGCAATCATCTTCCTAAGAATGACGGGTTTAATTTTAAGGGATAGGTCCTAGACAGTAAACCTACACCTCACACTGCAAGGCTGAGAACAGCTTCAGACAAACAAGGCTCTGTCTCCAGTGATGGATTCATTCAGATCCAGAGAGCTGGACTTGAAAGAAAAATTCAATAAAGCCTCTTTGACTTTCTTGCTTTTCTGCCTGCTAAGTTGTCATCAGATGCCTTAATTAGATATTGTTATTAACAAGGATGTAACACACAAATTAAAACTGCCCCATGCCTCACCTCGCTTGGCCAGCACCATAGCACCACATTGTTCTCTAGAGGGCATGGGATCTGCTTTATCTGTTCTCCCCAACTTGGAAATAGTTCCATTTCTGCTGTACATTTGAGCATGAGTCTTGCTCTAAACCTTCAGGGTTATGAGACAGGTGTTTCCCTCTGCTCAGACAGTCAAGACTTTTGTGTCTCATCTTGAAAACAACACATCCCCAAAATCACATGGAAAATGTGAGTGCTTGGACCCTGGATTAAATAATTTTCTCTTTTTTTTTTTTTTCTGAGCCATACACCTGCAACCTGTTTTCACAGTACTGATAAAAAGGGAAGGTAATTCCTACCCTGACACAGGGAATGACATATGCAGGCTTTGAAATACAAAGATAATTTATCCTCTATTTTCATTTCACGGGAATACATTAGCAAAGCATCTTTGTTGAGAGGGGCAGCACTGTGCTTTAGCTCTAAGTTCAATTCTGACCTCTCTTCCTAGTCCCATACATGGCATTTAACAGCAGGCAGGCAGGCTAAACCCATCCCCTCTGCTTTACAGCCTTGCGACTGGGCTGGCTTTTGATGGATAATAAAACTGGATGGCCCAGGTGGAGAAGTCAGACATAGCTCCATTTCATAGCCCTCCTGTGAAGCATCAGAGAGAGGAAAGTCAGACCCTTGGAGTATGATGAGAAAATGAGTTGAGTGGTTCTTGCAGCATGCAGAGGAGCAAGAGAAGCATCGCTCAGATGTGAGCAGAGGGTTGACTGGATGCTGGTTCAAGCACTACTGCACCACTGAAGTCGCTGGCTGCAGTTCAGAGAATCTGGCCGCAAATCTGCATGTGTTTGGGAGACTTGTGTGTTCTGCCACTGAAACAGGCTTCTGGAAAGGCTGCCAGCTGCCCTCCTGCCTTAGACTTTCTCCACAGAGCCACTTCCATCTGTCTGTGCTTTGAAAAGGTCATGGTGCCATGGCCCCGGAGTGTTGGGCATTGACCTTTTCTGGAGGGAACAAATAGTGACACTCAGAGGTTTGTCATCAACCTACCCACATGGTGATCCTGCAGGAAGGGGAGAGGGCTTCCTAATCTGGTAGCTCAACACAGACAGGGAGTAAAGGCCTGACACTGAAGGATGACTCAGGCCTTAACTGAGCTGTCTTACTCATGCAGACTTGGTCTGAGGACAGATCCTGAGATGCCAGGACAAGGAGAGGGGCAGAGGTGGGTGACACAGAAGCCACCAACCACATACCTGTGTGCTGTCTGAGATGCTTCTGATGGAGTTGGGGAAGGATGCTTCTGTCATTAAGACACAGTGATCAAGAAATCCAAATTCTATGTCAAGTTCAACTAAGCAACAAAAGTTAACAACTCCTGAATATTTTTTTATGGCTGCAAACCTTGACTTTGGACCATTTTCAGTCCTTGTGCTTCAGTTTCCTGCTCTAACAAATACAGATTATGGTGTATTTATGATTTTTTTTGAAGGGGTATGGCAAGCACAGTGTGTGAGCCACTTTGTGGACACAGAAACAGCAGCAGTTAGGGCAACTGTTCAGGTATGAGAACTCAGCATATGAGCAAAGGTGGCATTTGCTACTCTAACTGCTTGTCACCATTCCCTCCAAAGCTAAATCATTTTTCTGTAAGTTAAATTCTGCCCACCAGTCTCTCTTCTGTGTTGTATATGAGAAGAACTTGAGTTGCAAGAGCCAGGAGCTGCAGACAGGGGAAATAATGGTGATAATTAGAATCACAACATCACAGAATGGTCTGGGTTGGACGGGACCTCCAAATGTCATCCAGTCCAACTCCCTCTGCACCAAGCTAGACCAGGTTGCCCAGAGCCCTGTCGAACTTCACATTGAATATCTCCAGGGAAGGGGTCTCAACTACCTCCCTGGGCAACCTGTTCCAGTGTCCCACTACTCTCATGGTAAAGAACTAGCAGAGTTCCCAACACCCAGAGGAGAATGTAGTTCAAAAAGACATGCTACTCCTTTATGTATGTTAAAAAGATTGGACAGACAGAGAGGCAGAGCCCATGTCCAAGGCATGATGCAGTTCTCCACCATCTTGCACACAGAAGGGTCAGTGTTTTTTAAGAGGCAGCAAGTCACTGACAACTCCTAATGCACAGCTCCTGGTTCTTCCTTTCTCTGGGCCTGGCAGGTTCCCCAGTGGCTGGCACCTGCTGATGTAATCATCACAGCAGGGGGATAAACTTTGTAAAAACCTCCTCAGACAGCTTTCTGCCCACCATGCATCTACTGTGAGTACAACCTGTGTGCTGTTGGTCCAAAAGCTGAGAAGAACATCCTACAGGGTCACCAAAGCCTTCACCTCTTTCCCTTCCAGAGCCATATCACCTTGATTGCTCAATTCTGACTGTTTCTCAATCTTCTTTTCATCTCAGATTGACCTCCCAGCATGGTAAGCAGCAATAATCAAAGCTGTGACACATGTGATAGCCCTGTGCCAGACAAGGCATTAACAGTTCCTTTAGATTTAAGCCCAGTTCATACCCACCCAGTAAATAGCCTTCCCAGAGAGTTCCTCAAATCCATAGTTGGTTTGTCAAAAAGCACTTGTCCCAGTTTCACAAAAGGCCTGAAAATGAGGCAAACACAAAGCTAAAGGGAAAAGAAAGAAAGAAAAAAAAAAAACCAACGGTANGAAAAAAAAAAAAAAAAAAAAAAAAAAAAAAAAAAAAAAAAAAAAAGAGCATATGCTGGTTAAAATGCCTCTAATACAGGAGCAACAGACAGGGGGACAACAAATGATATCAGCATGCCTGATCCCAAATGCCACCTTCAGGCATTTGTACACAGCAAAATGCAGCTGTGATTGTCTCATGGGTTGATATATGTTAGGAAGGGAGTGGCAAGAAAAGCTAACCCTGAACAGTGAAAATGTGACAGCACAGAAGAGCAACCAGGGCCCCAGAACCCCAGACACAACTCATGTGCTGGCACAGTGCTAACTCTTCTGACCTGTTTGCTGTTATGAATGATGCAAAATTAATAATCAATATTAATTTCGATATCCAGACAGAGATTGTTAATAACTATGAAAATCGTTTATTAACATTAAATCTCACCAGAAAACTTAGTTACAAGGTTCAAAATGCAGGCTTTGGAAATTCAGACACACAGGGAACAGGCAAAACTGAAACATTTTAAGAGGTACCCAGCGAATGCAAACATGATACTGGAAGAGAAGGTTCTTGTGGTCACTACACCACTTGTGGTTCATTATCCTGCTTAGCCACTGGTGGATGCAGGAAGCTCCTTTCTGCCTATGGTAGAAGGCAATTAGTGATTACAAGAGGCTTTAAGTATTTACTTACAAAGTACTATCAGACAGTACCCAAAACATGTGCAGAGGTTGCTGTCAGTGGTCTCAGAGTGGTTAGAGGCTTTGGAGCTTTCCCAGGCTCTTTTCTCCGGCAGCTGGAGTTTGGCACAGTCTCTGACCTGGTTCCTCTTTACTCCCCATTCAGCAGAAGCCTTGCAGAGGGGCAGGCAGGATGCAATGCCATGTGCAGGCTTGGCACAATGTGACACTGGTTGTGCAAGCTGATTGCCTGCAGGCATTTAGAGCCCGTTCCTGGTAAGCTCTTGGAAGGCAGTTCCCAGGCAATTCAGGATATAAGGCAGCACAAATGCAATGGCACAGAGCAGATACAAGGGCAGAGCACACTGTGTTACCTGCCCATCTCCTTTTATCCATACAACCTGAGACTAATGGGCCTTTGGACACAGAATAGCCAATCAGGATGGCAGTTAGCCAAGCCTGACCACATTAGGTGAAACCATAGGCTTGCTTTACCCAAACTTGGGCAGAGCACAGCCTTGCACAAGGCAACCCTGTATATCTTGTTTACCACAAGGTTCAAAACAAGTCTGGGCAGGCCACAGTCCTCAGACTCAGTGGTTCCAGATTCTTTGTCCTCTTTCCTTGGTTGCTTCTCCCCAAAACAGGAGAGAGAGCAGAAAAACATCTCTCGGCAAGCCAGAACATGTATAAGCCTATTTTGGCCTGCTTAGGCCTACCACGACATTTGCCCTGATTTTGTTACCTGTCCTGGCTACCTCAGGCTTTTGTTTTATGTTTGCTGCAATCATTCCTTCGGTTTCCCACAGAGATCTACTGGCTCTCTGGAATCTTGTAGAGCAGAGTTATAGGTTGGACCTGCTGATCGCGAGGGTCTTTTCCAACCTGGATGCTTCTGTGATTCTCAGGAGCACCAGGAATGAGAAAGTTGTCCAAATACTAGGCAAAGTTTGAGCAGAAATGCCCTGCATGGGAGCATGGGAATGTCAGGGATCTCCTGGATTAGCAAGTCCTTGTCATTTTAGGTGCAAAAGGGAAAGCTCAGGCTCCAACACTTCTACTTTTGTCCCTGTGTCTTCCCCCAGCAGCAGGGAGCCTTTCCTCCTAATTCTGCCCTGACTGCATCCGTGCCCTGGTTGCTGCAAGAGCTGTGTCCCACCAGCTTATGGAGACCTTTTACCTCTCTTGAGCTTCTCCCATGTCAACCTGTGTTTTACCAAATTAAACATACTGTTCCTGACTCTTCTGCCCTCCTCTCTGTGATCTGTTTTCCACCTTCTATATCATCTTTCATCCTTCCTCTACATTCATGCAAGGTTAAGCTTATCCATCTTGACCTTACGAAGCCAGACACACAGTCAATGACACCAATTTTTGTCTGTATTTGCTGAAATATCCCTCCTGATATATCCAAGAATAGCATTTGCCTTTCTGTGCCTGACATCTCAGTCAGTCAGCAGTCACTTAGACCACACAGTCCTTGATCATTTGCAGCTTATCATCTCTTGTATTATATCTGAGGCTATCAGATTCGTGATCTGTCATCTCAGACTTTTTGTTTTCTGTCTCATTTCAATTATTCCTATTCTCAAGGTCACTTAGTTCTTTCAGACTTGCACTTTCATTCTCTTCTGCACTGCCAAAAAGTTCTAGTTTTGTGTTGCTGGGTGGTTTTAGCCTCAGGATCCTGCTTTCATTGCCAAGATCATCCACAAGAAGAAAAGATCAGATCCAAAACTGTTCTGTGAGAAACTCTTCTGGTAAATTCCCTCCAGAGAGTTGCACCTCACCTTACAGTTTACTAATCCTCCTTTCCTCCAGCTTCACTAATAATTTCCCACATGGCACCTATCAGATACCTTACTGAAGTCTAGATAAAGGAGATCAGCAGCATTTCCTTTGTCTGGAAAATCAGGGATCTTATCAAAACAAAGCTATCATGTTCAGCTGACACAATCTACATTTCCTAAACCCGTGTTGCATCTTATCTCATTTCCCCTTTATCTCTGGGTGTTTAATTGTTCTTTCCTTCCAAATTTGCTTTGAAATCTCAAGTCAAGGTTAGACTAAGAGCCTTGTAGTTAGCTGGATAACTTCATCTCTCCACACTTTCCTGCTTTTGCTGTTCTCTGCTCACATGGCATGACCCCTACAAGGCTTTAGTAATCACTTTTTCTGCTCAACCTACACTTTCATGTCCCAGTTCTGCTCTGTGCAGCTCAGTTCACTCAAGTGTAGACCAGTGTTAAAGCCTGGTTGGGTGTTGTGCTGGTTTGAGGCTAATCAAAATATTTTAATGAGAGAATTTAGATTATTGGCTGTGAAAAGAAAATCTAGTGATGTCTAAATTACCCATTCCTTCTGCCGGGACATATAAAAACAAGGACACAAACATAGATAAGAGATGTCTGCCTGGCTTTTGCTGTATTAACCCTTCTGTCTGACCCTGCACAACTTCCAACTAATCATTCTGCTTCTAACACCTCTTGCTGACCTTTCCAGATCACCTTGCATGTAAGAGAGATTCTGAGATAAGGGAGAAGGATGGAAACAAGGTGAAAAGATGGTTGGGAGCCCCTCCTGGGCACTCTGACTGTCAGGATGGGTCTTGTATTTCTGTATTACTTTTAACTTGTATATAACTGTATACAGGTGTAAATACTTGTAAAATTCTGTATATATATGCTTGTAAACTGTCCTAAGATGTGAACATAAAGCTTCATTCTTTAACTTCCAGCCAGCTGAGTTTAGTCTGGGTGAATCCTTGGGTGGGGTGAGGGTGAGGGTGTGGGTGTGATGCCCAGAACCACTACAGTTGTACATTACAGAAAAGAGGAATTGCCTGGGCAAACTCAGGAGAGTGGTGGGCAAAGGCAGAATCAGAGAATGCCCAGTAGGGAGGGTCCTCAAGGATCATTTAGTCTACCTTTTCTAGGCAATAGCAGAGTTCAAGTGAGCTGGCCCGGCACTTTATCAAGCTGAGTCTTGATTCCTTTGCATTCCCCCAATGCAGGGGCATCCACCACTTGCCCTGGGACATGATTCCAATGTCTAACTGTTCCCACAGAGAAAACATTTTCTTCTGGAGTCCAATCAGAATCTCCCCAGCAGTAACTTGTTCCCATCACCACTTTTCCACAGGACTCCTTGTAAAAAGGGAGTGTGCTGGTTTGAGGCTAACTGGGATATTTTAATGGAGAAAATTATATTATAGGCTGTGAAAGGAAAACAATGGTGATGTCTACTTCACTCATAGGCTTGCTGAGATGGATAAGACTAAGAACACAAAACATAGATAAGACACTCTCCTCATGCTTTCTAGCTGTTTTAGTCTGAACCTCTCTGCTAACCTAACTAACCACTTTCCTTCTAACCTCCCTGGTTGATCCTCCAAACTCATCTTGTGCATAAATCAAACCTTGGAGTAATGTAGAGGGGTTGGAAGAAGGTGGAAGGGTGGTTGGGAGCCCCTCCTGGGGACTCTGATTTCTGAGAGGGATATTGTGTTTCTGTATTACCTTTAACTTGTATATTTCTGTAAATATTCCTGTGTATTGTGTATATCTCTGCTTGTATATGGTGCTGAGCTGTAAATAGAGCTTTAGTCCCTAACTTCCAGCCACTTGAGTCTAGCCTGGGTGATTTTATAAAGTAG
>VWZE01024085.1:286838-297581 GCA_013396675.1 Eubucco bourcierii | reverse complement strand
CCTCTTGGAAGCCACTCTTTATAGAATCATAGAATCATAGAATGGTAAGGTTGGAAGGGACCTCAAGGATCATCTAGTTCCAACCCCCTGCCATAGGCAGGGATACCTCCCACTAGCACAGGGCACTCAAGGCCTCATCCAATCTGGCCTTGAACACCTCCAGGGAGGGAGCAGCCACGACCTCCCTGGGCAATCTGTTCCAGTGTCTCACCACCCTCACTGTAAAGAACTTCCTCCTAACATCCAGTCTAATGTACTTATGTACTGTTCCGTGGGAATAAGGTCTCCCTTAAGCCTCCCCTTCTGAAGCCTGAACAAAATCAGCTCTCTCAACCTTCCTTCATATGGCAGAAGTCTATGGGGGAAGCATTTGGGGACCTCTGCTCTGCTGAGCTTCATCATACAAGAGGCTAGAAAGGAGGTTGGCTGTCCTCATGCAGACAGGGAGGGTAAAGTATTAACGAGGTGAAACTGAGCTGTTTTGTTTGTGAGCAGCTTTGGAAATGTTGGACTTATTAGCGACGGTTGTCAAAGTGCTGCCTGCAAAGTTCCCCACTGTCACCAGAGACTGCCAGAGCTTTAATGTTAATTGGACAGATTGTCTCTGGGTTTGAAGAGAAAGCTGTGATTAATGAAACAAATGTTAACGAGGCTGGAGGGAAGCAGACCTTTCACCTTCCTTCTTTTGAGAGGAGGTAAATAACAACTGGCTTTGGCTGCTCTTAAGAAGTGGTCGATTGAAGACCCTCCTTAAGAGCAAGGCCAAAAGCAAGCTGCAGAGATGAATTCAAGGAGCAAAGAGACAGCTTCATGCCTCCAGGTGGAGGCAGGACATCCACATCCTCTCTTGTAGGTTAAATTCCCACACAAATCTTCCTAGCTTGACCTGAGCTTTAGAACTGACTAGAAAATACAGTCCTGGACCCTAGGGATCTTTGGGCTCACACAGATTCTCCATGGTTTTTTGCACTTTGTGACTGTGCTGTGGTCTAGCATGGACACAGTTTGGTCTCCTAATTCAGAAGTGGCTTTTATGCTTACACCAGGTTCCATATTTACACTCAGACAAGTGGCCAGAGGAATGAGTGCAGCTCCTTCTTGCATATAAAAGCTGAAGGGGATTAGTGCTTTTGTTTGTCTTTCTTTGTCATTGGTTTTCCCTGTTCATGGACTCTTGATCTCTGCTTGCAAATCCTCTGCTGTCACCACCCTCCTTTAATTCCAAATCTGCATTTCTGAAGATGCCAATCAGAGAATATAGAGTTCAAAACAGATAGGACCTCCACCCTCCATTAGACATCTTTCCCTCCCTTCTAGGACTGCACGGAACAGAAGCATGGAACTCCAGGTTGGAATGCACTCTAAAGATCATCTGGTCCAACCTTTCCAGGTGGTGCTGCAGTTTAAGTGAGAAGTGACTTGTACCCATAACACACCCAGACCAAAACATTTCCTGTGGCTTTCAGGAGGAAAGCAGCACATGAAAAGCAGCACATGCTTGTGCATAGAACCATCCAGCTCTCCTTCAACTTATGTTTCCAATCTGCCTCCCACTGAAGAAGGTTGGAGCACTTGGCTCCTGAGCCCTACCAGAGTCTTCCTGCTTCCCCAGTGAATTTGCTGAGGCAGCTCTATGGAGCCACACAGCCCCATTACCATCACTTAAGTCTTAGACTTCCCTTCCATGTAGTCAGCAGCAAAACTGCAGTCTGACTTCAAGAGGACAAAGATCAGGCCTGAAATGTTTGCCTGGAGCAGTGAACTAAGAGTTCTCCCCCTGTCTGGTGATGTGCTCGCACTCTGAGGTCTCTGGTCATTACTCTCCTTGCTGCCTCATTACCAGAATGTGCCATTAAAGTTTCGCTCACTTGAAAATGATCTCTTATTATCTCTCCATGGAAATTGCCCCAGCAACAAGCTTCCTTCAATATCTATCAAGCCAAAGAAAGCCATTAGAGAAATTACAGAGAGCTGCATGGATGCTCACTGCCCTTCCCTGGCAGGTGAGCTCTCCTGGCACGCAGCACCATGTCCACATGCTGCTCTGGCTCCATCATGAGGCCAGTGGAAGAGCAGCCAAGTGTCTCTGTCAAGGTCCCTGTGAGGATGAAGGATGTGGCGAAGGAGAACTGAAGCACAAGCCAAAAGTGGCATCATTTGAGGCAAGACTACTCTCCACAGAAAAAGTGATGTTCTGGGAGCCTCCGTGCCCAGCAACAGATGTGCTTAGTAGCTAAAAAGGAGAGGAATGGCCCAGACTAGCTGCACAAAGATGAGTAAAGGTTCCCAAATAATCCTTCTGGGAGGCTTTCATTTTGGAGTACCTCCTGCGAAATACCCAGAGAGTCTCCTTCCTTCACCCTGTGTCCCCTATGAATCACCCAGAGAGTCTCCTTTCTTCATTCTGTGCCTCCTATGAAATACCCAGAGAGTCTCCTTTCTTCACCCTGTGTCCCCTATGAATCATCCAGAAAGTCTCCTTTCTTCATTCTGTGCCTCCTATGAAGTACCCAGAGAGTCTCCTTTATTCATTCTGTGCCCCCTATGAAATACCCAGAGAGTATTCTTTATTCATCCTGTGCCTCCTATGAAATACCCAGAGAGTATTCTTTATTCATCCTGTGCCTCCTATGAAATACCCAGAGAGTCTCCTTTCTTCATCCTGTGCCCCCTATGAAATACCCAGTCTCCTTCCTTCATCCTGTGCCTCATATGAAATACCCAGAGAGTCTCCTTCCTTCATCCTGTGCCCCCTATGAAGTACCCAGAGAGTCTCCTTTCTACATCCTGTGCCCCCTATGAAGTACCCAGAGAGTCTCCTTTCTACATCCTGTGCCCCCTATGAAGTACCCAGAGAGTCTCCTTCCTTCATCCTGCATGTTTGTGGTGTTGCTTGTCTGGCTGCACTGCAAGACGCTGTCCTTCCAGTCCATGGACACAAGAGGCATATCAAGGGTGTGATCCATTTCACCTGCTTTAGACATCAGCACAGGATGAATTGCACCCCAGAGGTATCTGTTTCTCTCCTTTGCCTACAGAAGAAGACAAAATAGCTCAGTGTTGTTGGTATCTGTGTTGCCAGATGAGGAATATTCCCAGTTGTAGTACTTCCAGAGGTACCGAAGCACTTGGATTAGGGACCATGAACCGAATCAGTAGCACTAAGTGCTTACCCATATCCAAAATCTGTGTAGAGGGAGAGGTTTTGTCTCTTGGTGTCTGGGTGTTTGACAGGGGAAATCTCAGGCTTCATCAGACTGCAGAAGGCTGTATTTGATATTTAAAATGTTACAAAGTCCTCTGAATTCACATGGAGTGGCAGCAGACCAGGTCTCGGCTCCTTCTTTGTTCTGTACTCCTTCTCGTGACTCAAGTCACAGTGAAGGCACATGGTTATTATTTTTACTTCTATTTCTCTCCCTCAGCAGAATAACAGCACTGCCTTGTCTGCCACCTCTGACAGCAGTGTAAATACAAAACACTCAAGGCATTTGCAGAGAAACAAACTAGAAACGAAGAGGGAGAGCAGGGCCCTGCTCTGCCCTTTCTATCACCACACTCTGCAGGCTGCATTTCCACACTAGGGAAGGGGTTTGGTTTGCTACTTGCAGGCCTGCAAATGGTGTGTGGACAAAAGAAGAGGAGTATGTCTTCAGTGCCAGTGGGAGGTCTGTCTGTGGTAGGATGGTTATAGCAAGAGCTGCGTAGCAGCACCTCCTTGCCCTGGATAGAAGAAGTCTGCAATGTGTCTCTGCTGCCAGGGTTACATTTTGCCATTAGCCAAGACATCCTAGAAGGGAGGATGGCAAGAGGTTATCTGCCAGGCTAGTGGCAGGAGCACTGAGCTGGACTTATCACTGTGCTTGAAGCCTAAACTGATCCCCAAGGGGGATGCAGGTTGGATATCTGCTTTCTTCTAGCTGCTATCATAGTTCCCTCCAGTGTAACAGCTCTCTGCTGTGGATGTGTTTTCTCATTTCCCTACACATCTCCCCACCATGAAGCCTTGTGCCTCCTCTGGAATGACTGCAGCTTCCTTGTCCCTTTTGCCCCCACCTTGTACAATACAGGCCACTGGGCTCTGCATTAAGCAAGGGCTGACACATATTGGTGGAAGCAACTCTCTCTGTATCCCACCTACTGTTTTTCTGAATCTTACCCTGACTCTGTTGTCATCTGTGTCAGACTTTCACCCCGGTACCTGCAGCCTCACAACTGCTCTGCTTGGTGATGGATCCAGGACCCCAAGGGCTGTAATTACAGCACCAAAAAGTAGCTCAAGTTCCATGACTCCACCCTATCCCATTTGTACATCTCCCTTTGCCATACTGCCTGGGCAAAGTGATGCCATGGCTTACTTAGCTCAGGGAGAGGAGGGAAGAGTGAGAAAGCGAGGGAGGAAAAACAGATTGAAAGAGAAACAGAAAACGAATAAAGAAGCTCAGAGTGATGCCAGTACTGAAAGGAAAATAGGAGAGTTGGGCCAAGAAAAGCAAATCATGGGCACATGCCACGTTCTTGGTCACTCCTGTTAGGGGGCAGCAAGTTTCTTGATAGAGCTTCTCAGAGCTTGCCTAATGTGTAGCCTGATTTTTGGTGCTGAAGCTGACTACTGAAGTGGAAGGTGCATAGAGGGGGAGTGTTTGCACAGAACCTCGACAGAGGCTTGAAACCTCAACAGATCTCATCTTGGTGGTTTCCCTTGTCAGTGCCACTGAGATGAGACCATAGAGAAACAAAAAACAAAACAAAAAACCAAAACAAAACAAAACCAAAAAAAAGCCCCCCAAACAAACAAAAAAGGCTAATCATTTGGACTCCACAGCCTGCTTAGCTGCAGGAAAGAGACCTAGTTGTTAGCTTACTTGGTCACAAATCAGCCAGTTGCATCCAAAATTCCCAAAAGAAGATTTAATTTATTTCAGCTGGACCCCATCCGTGTTCTTTCTCCAGCTGGCCAGCAGCCAGGTCTGCTAGAGCAGCCTTGGTGTTTCCTGTACCTGGAGAGGCTTGTAAACACTCACTTGGCTTCCATTTACACTCTCTAGTGGAAGTCAGGATTCTTAGGTTCCTTTCCTGCCTCTAAATCTGCCTTGAGGTTTGACTTCAAATAAATAATTTCCCTTCCCTGTGAAATGCAGCTAAGGATACTCTCCCACTTTTTAGGATTGCTCTGAGATTCTCTGTAATCAGAGGGTGGAATTATTGTTGTAATCGTTCTGGACTTCCCCAGTTCAGTTTCTGAGATCTGATTGTGTTGAAGGCTTCTCTGGTGTTTGCTGATCTGAGGCAGAGCAATGGTCAGAAGGTAAAATGTCAAGAGCTGGGGTAAGAGAGTTCTGGGATCATCAAGGAAGTGTATGACAAAACTGTGTGCAGTTCTGGAGCCCTCAGCACAGGAAGGACATGGAAATGTTGGAGCGGGACCAGAGGAGGCCGTGAAGATGCTGGGAGAGCTGCAGCAGCTCTGCTATGAGGCCAGGCTGAGAGAGTTGGGGCTCTGCAGCCTGGAGAAGAGAAGGCTTCCAGGAGACCTTAGAGTAGCCTTCCAGTATCTGAAGGGGGCTACAGGAAGGCTGGGGAAAGATTATTGACAAGGTCTTGCAATGACAGGACAAGGGGCAATGGGTTTGAGCTGGAAGGGGGTAGATTGAAAGTGGATGTTAGGAGGAAGTTGTTTGCAGTGAGGGTAGTGAGACACTGGCACAGGTTGCCCAGGGAGGTTGTGGAGTACAGAAGCACAGAATGTGATCAAAGATCTGTGCTCCACAACCTTCTGTGCTCCACAACCTCCCTGGAGGTGTTCAGGACCAGGTTAGACAAGGCCTTGAGTGACCTGTTCTAGTGGGAGGTGTCCCTGCCTATGGCAGAGGGTTGGAACTAGATGATCTTTGAGGTCGCTTCCACCCTTACCATCTGGGTTAGTATTATGGCAGGAATGGTCTTCCAAATGTGTTATTCATCAACAGGAAGATGGAGTAATTTTCTTCTTTGAAATCTATTGGAAATTCTGATACTCCAAAGTGGTAAAGCATGCAGGATAGGACCTGGCCTTGTGGTTTATAAAGGCAATCTAACAACAGAGTAACAGAATCATAGAATGGTTTAGGTTGGAAGGGACCTTAGAGATCATCTACCCCAAACTCTCTGCCATGGGCAGGGACAACATATTCAATTCAAAGTAAATCTTTAACAATTGAATCACATTAGATCATTGAAATTATGACAGCAAAGGGCCTTTCAGTGGTTTCTCCAGGCATGAGGGCACTGAGCAGATAGTCACAGTACAGCTCTACTGCTTCAGGGAGTGGAAAGAAACTCAATCTTCAGGAACTGGGGTTTAAATTTTCTACAGCAAAGAGCCACTGCCCATGGCTTCCAGATGTTGAAGACAAGATTTGGCCAAACTTGGGTGGGCTTAGACTCTAGCACAGGATATTCCCATGTTGGGAAGATGTCAATGCTTAATTGAGACCAAATTAAAGGGAAACAAAAGCAACTGAAGACCTTCATAGGGTTTGTCTCTGACTACCCTGTGTAGCCAGAATTCTCAGAAGTTGTTTAGCCTGGGGAGGAATGTTAATGGCAGGAGTATTTTAGATTTATATATATTAGAGTGAAAAGGAGCTTATTGCTTTCTTGCCTTGTCTCATAATATGAAAGCCATGGTCTTATTCCATTAGATTAATGGTTAGGCAAATTTAATACAGGTTAAAAGAAAAAAAAAAAACAACCCACACACACCCCACTTGATGCACTGTGTGGTGAGTTCATAGAATTCACTACTGCAGGAGTCAGACAGTGATATGCTGCAGCTGGAGTTAAAAAAGAGCTCAGTAATTTTACAGCCATTAAGAGCATGTCATTATACCTGCGAATTGGGGAATGGAAATCTCGAACTTTAGAATGCAGAGGAAGAATAGCCTTAGGAAGGAAATTTCCTCATCTTCCCCCATCACCTTTCACACTGCTGGGGAGTTGTATTAGACTGGGTTATTGCCGTTACCCTTGGAATTGCCTGCTGGCAGCCACCATAATGTATGCAGGTGTTCACCAGTGCAGTGAGGCACAGCAAGGAACATGGGCTTGGGCAGTTGTCTGAACAAGGCAGTGTCTCCTTGCAGGCTCTCTGAGCCCACTCCTTGTTGGTCTAAGAAAATGCTTGCTGCCTGCACTCTGAAATGCAACAGCCACACACAGAGCTCTTTTCAGGACAAGAGGTAACAAGCACAAACTTGAGCATAGGAAGTTCCACCTGAGTGTGAGGAGATGCTTCTTTACCTTGAGGGGAGTGGGGCACTGGAGCAGGTTGCCCAGAGAGGTGATGGAGTCTCCATCCCTGGAGTCATTCCAAACCTGCCTGAATGTCAGCCTATGCAACCTGCTCTAGGTGAACCTAATCTGGCAAGAGGTTGGACTAGATCATCTCCAGAGGTCCCTTCCAACCCAAATCATTTTGTCATTCCACACAAGCAGCTCTCCTCCATCTGCAGCGGGTCTGGCCAGCAGCAGATAAGCAGAAAGGCACTGCAGATTTGGTTGGACTTTGACTGATGGTCCTTCCTCTTGTAGAGACTCTTTTGTGGTTGACATTTGTGGTTGAGGTACTTGAACATGTCCAGAGAAGGGCAACGAGGCTGGGGAGAGGCCTCGAGCACAGCCCTATGAAGAGAGGCTGAGGGAGCTGGGATTGGTTAGCCTGCAGAAGAGGAGGCTCAGGGGAGACCTTCTTGCTGTCTACAACTACCTGAAGGGTGCTTGTAGCAAGGAGGAGGTTGCTTTCTTCTCTCAGGTAGCCAGCACCAGAACAAGAGGACACAGTCTCAAGCTGTGCCAGGGGAAGTTTAGGCTGGAGGCGAGGAGAAAGTTCTTGACTGAGAGAGTCATTGACTGCTGGAATGGGCTGCCCAGGGAGGTGGTGGAGTCAGCGTCCCTGGAGGTGTTCAAGGCAGGTTTAGACGTGGCACTTGGTGCCATGGTCTAGTCTTGAGGTCTGTGGTAATGGGTTGGACTTGATGAGCTTTGAGGTCTCTTCCAACCTTGGTGATACTGTGAGACTGTAATACTGTGATCTCAAGGACTGGGCTAAAGGTTTGAGAGCAATGTGGTGAGTGTTCAGCTTGGCACTTTGCTCACAAGGTGTTACACCTGCATACAGCAACATTTGGCTTCAAAAAAGCAAACTAGAGAGAGCTATAGCTGCATGAAGGGAAAGCATAGCAGGAGCAGCCAGAGGCCTCCATGCAAGCCATTTCACCAATCTGTGAGAGCAGGTGAGCTAGGAAATCTGGAGCTCCTTGCACAGTTTCCCTTCTCCCGAGGAGAACCACAGCATTTGATTCCAAATGTCACAGCCCCACTGTCCACACAACAGCTCCTCACATTTAAATGACAAAGGCTATCAGAGATGGACATCCTGGGTCCAGGAAAGATGTCTGGGGTGTGGCAAGCACACAGTCAGCATAGAGGACACTTGTTTGGGTGACAAATCACCATCTCCCTTGGCTCAGGGTTCACCTACACCTTCAGCTGCCAAGCTACAGCTTTCTCCTCAGTAGTTAAAAGGAGAGAGTTTGGCATGTGACGTTCCCAAGAATTATCCACATGTGGGAACTCAGTGCCTTTTCCATCTGCCTTTACCTTCAAAAATGGAATTAGCCTGGATTTAAATTGATATTGCTTTCCAAATTGTGAGAGGAACTGGGGAATAAGTTCATGTTTTAGTCAGGCTCTGATCTGATAGAGAATTAGAGCCTCATAAATAAGGCAGGGTATTTATTCAGCATGTTTGACAAAGATGTCCTTCCTGTAACTCCAAGAACAATCCTTTTTCTTTTTACAAGCAGAACACAGCAAAATACAAAGCATTCTGTATGCCACCAGCACACAAAACTCGTGGCCCAGGTGCTCAGCTGGTGCAGGCTGGCACAGATGGGTGGCTGGCAATGCAAATGCACCCACTGGTACTGCACAAAGAGGTGTCAGAGCTGACCTTGCTTTGCTCTCACACATCTCTGTAGCATTGTTCTCAACTTGTGCAATCACACTTGAGTCTCCCTACAGCTCCCCCAGCTCCACAGGGAAGCCTTTGCCAGATTGCTGGGTGTGGGGAACAGGGCTCACAGGGCTGCAGCAGTGCAGGGTGAGTTGTTTCCTCCCCTGGGCGGCTGAAAACTTGCTGTGCCATCCTGCTGCCTGTACTCATGGGGGAACACAGCTGGATGCTAAGGAGTGGGAATGTGCTGCAGAACATTTCCTGGGTTAGGGTGAGAGATTAGCCTTCAAGCCACCAAAAAGGCCTTAGCAGGAGCAGGCAGCTCAGGACCTGAAGTAAACTGTGTTTCATCCAGCCCTATGGTTTGAAGTTCCTTTTTTGTTTCCCTGGGTTTTCTGACCCCACTGGGATTACAAGGGGAATGCACACCTCTCTGTTTTGTGTGCTCCTGCTGTCAGCTGTTGGACTCTTCTCTACCAGCCTCACCAGCATCCCAGGGTCCAAATGGCCTTTTTCCAGCTCAAATTTGTCACTGCTGAATCTGTCAGCTGGCAAATAATGTATGTGCACGAGCTGCGAGGTGGGCAGGGAGGATTGGCACAGGCTCAGGATTTACAATGCACCCATTCAGGAGGAGGGGAGGGGGTGAAAGCTGCAAACGTGCTGCTTTTCCATCCCCATTTATAGCAGGTTCCCCAATCCATTACCAGGGGAGTATCCCACGGGAGGCTGGCTGTTCTGTAGAAGCTTTTGCTGATACTGAATCAATCCCAAATTTATCCTGCCTCCCTGCTAACCCCCACCTGCCCCCTGAGCAACCTGCATGGCTGACATCTGCCAGGGAATGAAAAGCAGGAGGGGTTGAGGCACAGCCAGCATTTCAAGAGTGCCTCTCTTGCTCTCCTAGGCTGATTTGGATAGAGCTTCCTCCCAGCCCTCACTGCCTGCTGCTGCAGCTGAGCAGCTCTGCAGTCACAGGTCCCCCTATCAGGTTGATCTGGCATTGTAAACCCACAAGCTGTGCCTGTGTGCATCCCCAAGCCCCCAGTTAAACCCTCTCCGCACAGCACAGACAGGCTGCAAGTCTGGGCCCTGTGTGTCAGGAGCAGGAGCTGGCACTGCTTCATCTGGAGATCATCCACCAGTGACAGGTCCATGTGCTTCACAGCTTGTGAATCCCTGTCAGTACCTACGTGGCTCTGGACTCTACATGGCAACCAACACCTTGCTCAGACCTCTAACCTTCCTGTTAAACAAAACTCCTTATAATTAACACCTCTGACAGTCCTGCCCCTTCACATACAGGCCACCAAGCCCTCCCTGCAGAGCAAGCTGTCCCTTGTGGAGCCTCCCTCTCTGGTTAGATTCAAAACCTGCCTGGATGTGTTCCTGTGTCATCTGCTCCAGGTGAGCCTGCTCTGGCAGGGGGGTTGGACTGGATGAGCTTTGAAGGTTCCTTCCAGCCCCTGACATTCTGTGATTTTGTGATTTCAGAAGACACAGGTTGAACACCAGGCAGGACTTTCAGTTAAACCAATTCAGAATGATGCTATGGTGAGTAATTCTGAGAACCCCTGCCTCAGAGATCAGAGTGAGATCACAGAGCAGTGAAGCTCATTTCTTTTATCAGTGGTAGAATGAACTGCAACTGTTGCATCCATGGCCAGTTTCATGGGTCGTGTCATAGAATCATAGCATGGTAAGGTTGGAAGGGACCTCAAGGATCATCCAGTTCCAACCCCCTGCCA
>VWZE01024085.1:242107-268880 GCA_013396675.1 Eubucco bourcierii | reverse complement strand
TCAAGGTCAGGTTGGAGGAGGCCTTGAGTGCCCTGTGCTAGTGGGAGGTGTCCCTGCCTATGGCAGGGGTTTGGAACTGGATGATCCTTGAGGTCCCTTCCAACCTTACCATTCTGTGATTACCTGATTCTATATGAAGATGTTGTTCACTGGGGTGTGTGAAAGGGAGGACCTGGGCTCCTCCACAGCTGGGGTATGATGGGCACCATGCACCAAGCATCCCTGCCCTCTCCATGGATTTTTGCTACTCTCTTCTTCCCTGGTGCAAAACTTCCCCCTGTTCAAACCCCATGGTGGATCATGCTGACCTGCTCTTCCTCTTCTTCCTCCCTTTCCTCCTTTTCCTCCTACTCCTAGAATGGTACCAGCTGCCAGGACAATGCTGCCAGCCCACCTTACACCCAGCAGGAACAGACTCAATTGTCCATCCTCACCATAGCCTCCTGTAACCACCCAGGAGGGTTCCTAGAAGGGCTGTGGTAGTCAACCCCCATTCACATACCATCATGTACCTGCCCTGCTACACCCTTCCCCCTCTCCCTAAAAGGCAGCAAGCTCCCCTCTGCCCCTTCTCCTGGCTGGCCTTGTCTTCTCCCCTTTCCTGCAGACCTCAGTCAATCCCAGCTGGCAGTTGTCTGGACTTGCATCAAGAATGAGCTGCGCTCCCCAGTGCTTGGTAAGTGGGGGTGGCTGCAGAGTGTCTCCCCTGTTTTGGCAGGTCTCCCTCCTATCTCCAACCTCCCCTTACCCCTTGCAAGGTCTTTCCCACAGCAGGTCCCAACTAGCAGTTCTTTCTCTTCCAGTGCTTCTCATAGATTTGGTTGGAAAAAGATGTTTAAGATCAGAGCTGAAACAGGCTACCCAGGGAGGTGGTGGAGTCTCCATATCTGGAAAGGTTCAAAACCCACCTGGATGTGTTCCTTTGTGATCTCTTTTTGGTAAACCTGACCTGGCAGGGTGGTTGTACTCAATGATCTCCAGAGGTCCCTTTCAGCCCCACCCACATTGTAACACTATGATCATCAAGTCCAACTATCACCCCACCACTGCCAGGTCCCCAGCATCATATCTCTGTGTCTTTTAAACACCCCCCTGGGGATGGGCATTCAACCACCTCCCTGGGAACCTTGTGCCAGCGTTTGAGAACTCTTTCACTGAAGATGTTTCTGCTGATATCCAACCTTAACCTCCCCTGGCACCCTACCCTCTTTGCAGTGTCTCCTCTGACACACAGCTATGTGTCAAGCTCCTGAATGAAGTCTCAGGTCTGAAGCAGCAGATATTGCTCCTCACCCCTCACCCAGGACTGCTGCTCACTGCTGCAATCTCATCAGCGTTCAGGGCCATGGGAATTGGGGACACACCTCTTGAGGAAGTAGGAATGCAGAGACCAAAAGAAAAGCCCATTAAAAATCACAGCCCAAACCTCCTTCTTGCCTGCACAACACACAAAGCAAAGTTACTTCAGTGTTTCTTCTTGTGTTGCTTATTTTGGGTGGAGAGCAGGTCCTCATAGGTTGTGATGGCCCCGATGGGGCTCTTCTGCTCTGCTGTGTGTATAATCCCCTCTCTAAAAAGCAGTCCTGCCTGGTTACATGCTTAGACAAAAGGCTGGGGAAATCTCCAGGGACACTGAGATTCTCTACAGAAGAATCTGAGAAGAGCTAGGGTTTGGAACTGAAAATAAAGTGAAGAAGTGGTTCTGGCTTGCTTCTTGCTCACTGCAAAAGTCTTCACAGCGGTAACGATGTGCTGGGGGGGAGGTTGGGGCTGCTGCAGACATGTCTGGGAGACGTCCTGTCTGGGAGAGTGAGGAGATGGGAGGGGTACAAAAGGAAAGAGCTCCTACAACACGTCTCCAGGGGAGCACTTTGCTGGCGGAGGCTCTCTGGGGCTCCAAAACGCAGCTGGCAGCACCACAGCACAAGTGAGTTCATCACAGATGTGACCATCCCACTCGTGCTTTTGAGGTTCTGGCTGTTCACTCCTTTCCAGTCCCTCTCAATTTTCACATTAACTGGCCCAGTGCACAGCAATTTAGCATGATCCCACTGGACCATGGAAGGTCCATGGAAGTTCTGACCAGTCTTGTTTCATGCTCCAGGTTCAGGGCTGATCCACAAGGATTCGATGAACTCCTTTCACCTCTTCTCTCTCACGGCAAATCTTTCGGATGTTTCTGGGGTCCATGGGACAGGGATTTGAGGGAAAAGATGCATCCATGCATCCAGAGCAGTCCCTTCCAGGTGTTTTCCTGCACCACAGCTCTTTGAGCCCCTTTCCCAGAGCTTTGGGAGGTGCTTTTTAGGCAGAGTGTAAGGGATGAGGATGGGCAGAGAGTGTCTGGACAATATGAGAGCTGAGTACATGGACTGACGTGCTACAGAAAGCCACACATCATGGCACTCAAACATCTTCAGAGCTTTCTTAGCCCCTTCTCCACATTTAGCCCTTGCTTTCTTTAGTACAGCCACTCAGCAGCCTTGATGGGGAGGGGCCCTGTTAGCAGAAGCAGCTTTACAGTGGAAACCACTGGGCTGAGACTCTCAGCTCACTTCACACATCTCTGTCCCCTGCACAGCCATCAGCTGGTAATGGCTGTGTCTCAGCACTGAGAGTTGGCAGCCCTGATCCAAAGCCTGTGTGGTCAGTTACGATCCTCTGCACCACTGTCCCTATCCCAAACACCACCCCTCTGTGTCATGGGCATCCCTGCTGGGAGGTGGTAATGGTGCAGAGGGATTTCTCCCAGGACTTTTCAGAGATCTTCCTGGCACAGAGTGCCCAATGAGGAGAGACTGCAATGGTGAGACTGCATCTGGAGTATTGTGTCCAGCTCTGGAGTCTTCAACACAGAAATGACATGGACCTGATGGAGAGCATCTCTGAGCCATGAAAAAGATCAGACAGAAGGAGGACCTCTGCTACAAAGACAGGCTGAGAGTTGGGGCTGTTCAACCTGGAAAAGAGAAGCTTCTGGTGAGCCCTTGGATCAATATTTGAATATCTGAAGAGGGCTACAGGAAAGCTGGGGAGGGGCTGTTTAGAAGGGTCTGCAGTAATAGGACAAGGGGCAATGGTCTGAAATTAGAGCAGGATAGATTTAGATTGAACATTAGGAAGAAGTTCTTCACAATGATGGTTGTGGAATTCTGGAACAGGTGTCCAGAGAGATGGTGAAAGCCCCATCCCTGGAGACATTCAAGGTCAGGCTTAATGGGGCTCTGAGCAGCCTGATCTAGTTAAAGATGTTCCTGCTCACTGCAGGAAGGTTGGACAAGAAGTCCTTTAAGGGTCACTCCCAGCCTGATGCATTCTGTGATTCTGTGGTTTTGCTGTGTCCTGAGGAGCAAAGCTCATCCCTGAGGAGCAAAGCTCATCTCTGCAGGGTGATCACTGTGGCTGGGCACTCCCTGGGGTGTGTTTGGTGTGAGCTGTGCAATCAGCCCTTGGCAGGCAGCAACTCTTGATCAGGGGAGTTTCTGCTGGAGGTAGTAAAATGTGTGCAGGCAGCTTCCTGAGGGCTGTGCTGGCTGCCTCTTGGTTTGTGCATTGCTCACCAGAGCTGGGGCTGGGCAGGGCAGAGCTGGCAGGGGGACTTTGAGCAGTCTAATGCAGGAAGCATGTTACAATAGAGCAGCAGCAGTGGGGAGGTTTGGGAATACTACCTGAAACATTGGCACAATGGGGACCTGACCACCCTTTGGGAACCTGAAGGCCTGTGGCAGTGATGTCCCTGATGTCATCTAAGAGGACAGGGCTACGAGGATGATTAAGGGACTGAAGCATCTGTCTTACGAGGAAAGACTGAGACACCTGGGGCTGCTGAGCAGCAGCCTAAGAGGGGACCATAATATCTACAAGTATCTGAAGGGTGAGTGTTGAGAAGATGGGGGCAATTTCTTTGCAGTGATGCCCACTGATAGGATGAGGAGCAGTGGACACAAACTGGAACACAAGAATTCCTGCCTCAATGTGAGGAAAAACTTCTTTGCAGGGAGGGGGCCAGAGCCCTGGAGCAGGCTGCCCAGAGAGGTTGTGCAGTCTTCTTCTCTGGACACTTTAAAGATCTATTTGGATGCATTCCTGTGTGACCTGCCTTAGATGATCCTGCTTTGGCAGGACAGTTGGACTCAATGATTTCCAGAGGTCCCTTCCAACCCTTACCATTCTGTGATTCTACGACTCTCTGATCTCCTGAGTTGGCTGCAACGAGGAGCCCTGCAGACCTGTCACCTGCTAGGATCAAGCCCACACCTAGGCTAGGGTTTGGCAGGACCTGACCCACTGTCACTACTGCAGTCTGCTCCAGCACCACTCAACCAGGGCTCCCAAACCCTGCTCGACGTCGCATCCCCTCGCTGCTGCTCTGCCCCCTCCTTCCTGTCATTCAGTGACATAATGGAATCAAATTAAAGCCCCATTTACCAGTTTTATTGCCTATTATTTATAATACTCCAGCTCCAAAGTGCTGTTTTATAGAGTGCTTAAGCTGCCATTGCTGGATAGAGTTTGCCATAAACGTCTCCACATGCACAGAACATAATGTCCTCGCGTCGTGCAGGAAAAGGGAAGAGATTATTCTCAATTATTTCATATAGTCTGTTTTATTGTCTTATTGTAATAAACTGTCATACCCTACAACACTTTAAAATCAATAGTTTGCATTAAAAGTAATGAAAAGTAGTTATTAATCCTGCTTAGTGCTTCCGCTCTTCCGCTCACCGCGAGGCCCTGGAACGGGGAGCAGGTGATAATTATTCATTCCCGATCAATAGGAGCAGTTCCCTGCTCTCCTGTGGCTGTTGCTGCTCTCCCAGCCCTGCTGCTTAATGATAATGGAGGCTGAGGCTTGGCTGTGCCTCAGTTTCTCTCTATCATAGAATCAGAGAATACTGAAGGCTGGAAAAACCTTCTAAGATCATCAACCCAGCACCACCCTGCCCACTAAACTGTGCCCCAAAATGCCACTTCTGCATGTTACAGTATCACAGTATCACAGTATCACCAGGGTTGGAAGAGACCTCAAAGATCATCAAGTCCAACCCATCACCACAGACCTCAAGACTGTTGTTTTGAACAACCTCCAGGGATGGGGATTCCACCACCTTCCTTGGCAACCTGCTCCAATGCCATACAGATGGCAATTTTGCAGGCATTTGGATTGATCCTCCTCCCAAGTCCACCACCAACTCCATCTCCAGCAGGCAGAAGTCCTAAGAAGACTAAGAATGAGCTCCTCTGAAGCTCTTGGGAGGCACTAGGGATATTTTAAAGACCTAGAACAGTCAATGGTGTTATATAAAGCTATTGTTATTGTCCAATGACAAGATTTATCCCTTTGGAAGGAAAACCTAGAACAAAGCATTTGACTTTACACTGCAGGGGACCACAGAACAGAGTCATAAAAATCATAGAATNTTCAAACCCATTGCCTCTTGTTCTGGCATTGCAAGCCCTTGTCAATAGTCCCTCCCCAGCCTTCCTGTAGCCCCCTTCAGATCCTGGAAGGCTACTATCAGGTCTCCTGGAAGCCTTCTCTTCTGCAGGCTGCAGAGCCCCAACTCTCTCAGCCTGTCCTCACAGCAGAGCTGCTACAGCCCTCTCAGCATCTTTGTGGCCTCCTCTGGACTGGTTCCAACACTTCCATGTCCTTCCTGTGCTGGGGGCTCCAGAACTGCACACAGGACTCCAGGTGGGGTCTGAGGAGAGCAGAGCAAAGGGGCAGAATCCCCTCCCTTGCCCTGCTGCCCACATTGCTCTTGCTGCAGCCCAGCACACAGTTGCTGTCTGGGCTGCACTCACACTTGCAGGCTCATGTTGAGCTTTTCATCACCCCAGACCCATCATGGAATCATTAAGGTTGGAAAAGACCTTTAAGATCATTGAGTCTAACTGCCAACCCAACACCACCAATGGCCACTATACCATGTTCTGAATTGCCATGACCACACATTTTTGGAACACTTTCAGGCATGGTGACTCCACCATCTTCCTGGGCATCCTGTTCCAATGCCTGACCACTTCTGCAGTAAAGAATTTATTCCTAATATGCAACCTAAACTTCCTCTGGTTCTATCATTTGTTACTTGGGAGCAGAGACCCAAACCCACCTCACTCAGCCTCCTTTCAGGCAGTTATAGAGAGCAATCACCATGCCCATGAGACAGAAGGGTTATGTTTGAGAACAAGCCTGGGTTAAATACAGGTAGAGCAAGGGGTCTATTTAGCTTTGGTTTGCCTCTCCAGGAGCATGATGAATGTTGAAGGAAGTTGACCCAGAGCTCAACTTTCTTTGGGATCTTGCAGCAAGAAATGCAGTCTTCATATCTGCAGGGTGAGATGAACCAAAACTGACTTATCCACATCCCTCCTTTTGGCTTTGTGACTCTTCATACCATCTGGGACTCATGGGTTCCTCCCTAGAGGTTATCCAGTCCTGCCACAATGTGACAGAGAAGTCAGAGTGGATGTTGGTAAAGCAACATAGCCCTTTCTCATGGCCACAACTCACTGCAGAGGTGGGGAAACGGAGCAAAATGAGAATCATTTTCATTTTCCAACTCCCACATTTTGTTAAACCTAGGTGATGGAGTTATGATAGGGGCTGAGCTCTCTGCCACTCCATAGCTCCTAGGAGGCAGGAACAGTCATTCCGCACTGGAGCATAAAGAGGAGAGCTGACTGATGCAAGAGTTAAAACAGCAGCAGAAGCCTAACTACCTTCTCACAGGGCAATGCCCTGCTCCAGCCTGAGTCCTGTGCAGGTGCATGCACCAGATCTGAGAACTGCTGCTACACAGAGATGAGTTTCAGATGAAAAAGGATGAAGAGAGAAAAGCAAAGGATGAAGAGTCATGTTAAGCAGCAGGACCAACCCTTTATTTTTATTATTTTTTAATCATATTTCCAATATCCTTTTTTTTTTTTCTCTTTTTCCCCTGAGAAAGCCCAGCCAGTTGCTTGGACTGACTCTGTCTCTGCTTCAATACAGTTGTAATGAGAAGAGTCCCCCAGCACATTAATTGTCATGATAAACCTCACGTTCACTCATCCAGCTGCACACACACAGCTCTGTGCCAGGCTCACTGTATCAGTGTCAGGGAAGCATTTCCTCACCTCCACCACCTCCAATAACTGAGAAACAGCTCAAAATACAAACAAACCCCAGAAGGAGATCTCTTTGTCTGATCAGATCTCAAGAGATTTTTATTTTTAATAAAGTCCATCTTCCTCCTTGTTTGTCAGAAGCACTTTGCTTTAAATGTTGCGTGAGTAGAACCTGGGTCTGTGTTCACTCAGGGGAGAAGACAGAAACAGGCATTTCCTTACCTCTCCAAGGATCTCAAAGTAGTTACGAATGTCCTCACTCCAGTCAAATGGCTCCAGTTTTGTGGGCCCCCAAAGTATCAATCTGCAAACCCAAAGAGCCAGCAGGAGGTGGAGCTGGCTCCTGGAGCTCAGCAGAGCTGACTGACCCACTGTACATAGGGAACAGTCCAAGGAGGGATACCATGAAACCACCAAAGCAATGACTTCCAAGAACAGCAGGACACCCTCCATGCATGCAGGTGGAGGGGACTTTTTCATCTGATAATGCCATTCCAAGTCTTCCTAATTTCTGTATGTTACTGACAAAGCCAGAAACAAACACACACACTCCTAAATCGACAAACACACCCCACCCCATCCTAAATCAAGAAACCTTTCTTACTATGCAGGCATTCCAGGAAGGGGACTAGGGGACAGCCAGGCACAAGAGGAAGCTCTACCAATGTTGGTTCCACCTTGTTCTTTAATGGTTGACCCAATCATCACTCACCTCCTCCTGTTGAGTGACTTCCAGCACACTCTCCTGCACTGGAAACTCATTTCATAGAATCACAGAATGGTAGGGGGTGGAAGTGACCTCTGAAGCTCATTAAGTCCAACCTCCCTGCCAGAGTAGGATCACCTAGAGCAGGTTGCAGAGGATGGCATCCAGGAGGGTTTTGAATGGCTCCAGAGATGGAGGCTCCACTACCTCTCTGGGCAGCCTGCTCCAGGCTTACCCTCAAAGTAAAGAATTTTAGGTGGAATTTCCTATGTTCAAATTTGTGCCCATTACCTCTTGGCCTGTCACTGGACAGCACTGAAAAAAGCCTGACCCCATCCTCCTGACACCCACCTTAAGGATTTATAAGCATTGATCAGATCCCCCCCTCAGTCTTTTCTTCTGCAGGATGAAAACCCCCAAGTCCCTCAGCCTTTCTTCATAAAAGAGATGTTCTAGTCCCCTAACCATCTGAATAGCCCTTTGCTATATCCTCTCATTTCCCAGGAGTCCATGAGTGACAGCACATCTCTGCCTCCCATGTCTCTTTCCTTGTCCCTGGCTAAAGCACTCTAGCATTGTGCAAGCATCATGGGGGACAGGTGGACTCTGCTGCCCAGGGACAGGATCTGGGAAGGAGAATGGGGAAGGAGGTCTAAACTCCCATGCAGGAGCCTTTGTGGTGTGCCAAGACCCAAGTTTGTTTGAAGGGAGAGGAGGGAGGGATGGCAGCCACTGTCCTGGCACTCAGTGAGGGGGTGGGAAGGATGTGCCTCTTTTCCTACCTAGAAGATAGAGCTTTAGTCTAGCTCTGACATTATCTGAAATTAAAATCAAACCTAACACATGGACAGTGGCAGGAATGGATCACACCTCTCCTGCTGCTAGATAATCCCCTTCTAATTCCCTACCTTTATTCAGGTGGGAGATGTTTTAAGGAAAGAGGAGGTGAGAAATATTTGCCCTCTCCTCTTGTGCAGTGGCATCTCATCTTCCAAGGGCACAACTGCCAACTGACAGGGCCACACTGTGTCAGGTCAGCCAGCAGACTTCTGCCCATGATGAACAGCACCCTCATCACCACACTGCACTGGCAGAGGAACTGAAAGTGCAGCAGGCAGAGGGGATGATGCCTGGGTGCAAAAGGGAGCAAAGAAACAAACTCCCGAATATTGGAACAAAGAATCACAGAACAAGGACACAAATGTTAACACACAACAGCTTCACATCTTCTGACCTACCTTTCCCCACCACTCAGCTCTGGATCAAGCCAAACTTTCCAAAGGCAGGGATGCCAGCCATCTCCCCACCCCATGCTCCACTGATGATTGCTACCTTGTGTAGGTAGCACCACCAGGGTTAGGTGGTCACTGTGCTCTCCATGCCATCCCAAATACACACACATGAATCTTCACTGCCCCCAAGCAGCTGTGTGTCCTCAGAGGAGTTATAGTCGGGTGATTTGGCCATGGAGGCCCTTCACACTGCTCCTATAATCTATTCCTATAATCCCTTCTCTTTCTTATCTCTGCCTTGGAGAGAGGGCATAGAGGTTGATGTTAGCCTTTATTTCTTTCTATGTTCTCCATGCACTTGTTCTTCCTCATTATACTCCCTCCAATCACTCATGCCCCAGTGTCTCTATTCTCTACATAAACCCTGGCAAAAGTTCTCTCTCCTTCCCACCACCACACATCTTCCAAGCAGTCACAGGTGGAGGATGTGAAGTTCCCACATCCTAAAAGAGCAAAGCTGAGAGGCCTGGGGGCACACTCAGAGGAAAACACAATGTCAGTGTGGATACTCTTCCCCTTTCCCCATCACTGCAGCTCCAGAAGGACGTTGGGACAGGAAAGTGAGGAGATTGATGAGCTGTTTGCTCCTTGGTCACAGGTTCAAACCCAGCTCAGAGGAGTATTGACAGAAAGCAGGGGAAAGTCAGAGCTTAGAATGGCTGTGCCACATCTCTGCCTACCTCAGCCAGGCTGTGGTGAGCAAGTCCACACTGAACTCCACCACAAATGACCATTTCAGTGGAGGAGATATGATTAAGGGCAGCAAGATATCCTCACAGCCCCTGTGGCAGAATATCAGCTAGAGGTGTGTAGTGAAGAGTGATCTTTAATGCGGGTCCTTTGTCTGTTAGATGAAAGCTTCTGCAAGGGAAGAAATTATTTACAGAGCCCCTGCCCCCCCTCCTCAGCTGGATTCCCTCCTCCATCCACAGTTGCCTCTTCCACAGGTCTAATGCAAATCCCTGACCATGATTGAGAGTGGCTAAAATCAGCCAGGAATCTGCAGCACAATTCAATTTCAGAGCCATTCCAGCCAATAATGGCTCTAAACAAAATATAATGTGTAATTCACATACTAATATCACCTTAATTACATTCTTTGGAACAGTCTTTTCTCTCTTGGTCTCTCCACCCTCCAGCTCCAATAAGCATATCTAAAACTCAAGAAAGAAAACCATCCATCTCTTAAAACATCACAAGGGATGGAAGGGAAATTGCAGGAAGAATAGATTAAAATTGCAGGGAATTTTGCTCTTTCTGTGGAGCAGTGTTCTCACCATCACCTTCACATGCTGGGTAATTGATTTTCCACAGAACTCTTACAAGTTTGCTTTTATTTTTTTTTTTTTCCCTTTCCAATTTAGTTTTTTGAATTTTAAATTAGTTTCACACCAGTCAGCTGGACCTGCATGTTGAACTCTGCTGTGTAATCCTCAGAACAAGCATAGAACAGAGACAGCAAAGCTGAGTTCCACTCCACCTGTCCTACAGCTACACCTGAGTCCCACTGCAAGCTCTGTCCAGAGCAATGCTTTCCCACTCTCATGTATCTCCTCTTAGGAGTGGTTAGGCCATGCCACCCTGCATAGCTCTTTGAGGTGATCCTGATCTAGTTGGATGTGATCCTGACCTTTTGAGGTGATCCTGATCTAGTTGGATGTGATCCTGATCTAGTTGATCCTGAACTTTTGAGGTGATCCTGATCTAGTTGGGTGTGATCCTGATCTAGCTGATCCTGACCTTTTGAGGTGATCCTGATCTAGTTGGATGTGATCCTGATCTAGCTGATCCTGACCTTTTGAGGTGATCCTGATCTAGTTGGGTGTGATCCTGATCTAGCTGATCCTGACCTTTTGAGGTGATCCTGATCTAGTTGGGTGTGATCCTGATCTAGCTGATCCTGACCTTTTGAGGTGATCCTGATCTAGTTGGGTGTGATCCTGATCTAGCTGATCCTGACCTTTTGAGGTGATCCTGATCTAGTTGGGTGTGATCCTGATCTAGCTGATCCTGACCTTTTGAGGTGATCCTGATCTAGTTGGGTGTGATCCTGATCTAGCTGATCCTGACCTTTTGAGGTGATCCTGATCTAGTTGGGTGTGATCCTGATCTAGCTGATCCTGACCTTTTGAGGTGATCCTGATCTAGTTGGGTGTGATCCTGATCTAGCTGATCCTGACCTTTTGAGGTGATCCTGATCTAGTTGGGTGTGATCCTGATCTAGCTGATCCTGACCTTTTGAGGTGATCCTGATCTAGTTGGGTGTGATCCTGATCTAGCTGATCCTGACCTTTTGAGGTGATCCTGATCTAGTTGGGTGTGATCCTGATCTAGCTGATCCTGACCTTTTGAGGTGATCCTGATCTAGTTGGGTGTGATCCTGATCTAGCTGATCCTGACCTTTTGAGGTGATCCTGATCTAGTTGGGTGTGATCCTGATCTAGCTGATCCTGACCTTTTGAGGTGATCCTGATCTAGTTGGGTGTGATCCTGATCTAGCTGATCCTGACCTTTTGAGGTGATCCTGATCTAGTTGGGTGTGATCCTGATCTAGCTGATCCTGACCTTTTGAGGTGATCCTGATCTAGTTGGGTGTGATCCTGATCTAGCTGATCCTGACCTTTTGAGGTGATCCTGATCTAGTTGGGTGTGATCCTGATGTAGCTGATCCTGACCTTTTGAGGTGATCCTGATCTAGCTGATCCTGACTTTTTGAAGTGATCCTGATCTAGTTGCAGATATCCCTGTTCACTAGGGAGAAGTTCACAGGCTCACAGGATGTCAGAGATTGGAAAGGACCCAAAGAGATCATGGAGTCCAACCCCCCTGTCAGAGTAGGACCATACAATCTAGCTCAGGTCACAGAGGAACACATCCAAACAGGCCTTGGAAGTCTCCACAGAAGGATGTTGGACAAGATGACCTTCGAAGGTCCCTTCCAGCCCATTCTGTGTGATTTGGTGATCTTCTCATGGAAATACAGAGCCTAAAGCCAAAGAGACAATCTAGTTTGACCTCTGGTATTAGAAGCCATGGGATTCTCCTGCATCTATAATTGTTTGCAGTTCAAACTTTGGAAAAAAAAATAATTCAGTCTTGATGGACAAGAGTGGAAAAATCACCCACTAGAGAGCGTTGCCTTTCACTCCAGCACCATGGAGAGACAAGCCACTGGGCAAGGACTTTCTACAAGAGCTTGTAGTGATAGGATGAGTGGCAATGGCTTTGAGCTGCAAGAGGGCAGATTTAGACTGGAGTTTAAGAAGTTCTTTGCAGTGAGAGTGATGAGACACTGAAACAGGTTGCCCAGACACATAGTGGATGCCCCCTCCCTGGAGGTGTTCAAGGCCAGGCTGGACAAGGAACTAGATGATCCTGAGGAACTAAATGGTCCTGAGGGTCCCTTCCAACCCAACCATTCTGTGGAAAGCCATCAAACTTTGCAACACATATCTAATGTAGCTTCCTGCTGACCTCTCAGCAACATTCCCATGTCTGACCGGAGAGCAGGGCCACAGCCACATTCACAGCAGAGCCTGCCAGGTACTTCACCCCCTCTAGCAGCATCTGAAACCCAGAGGCAGAGGTGCAGCCCTGAGTGGCACAGCAGTGTACCACAGAGCTCCAGACTTCAAGTCTCCAGTGCCTGAGCTGAAAGTTGCAGCTCCCTTAGCAGAAGCTGTCACGAGCTCTTCAGCAGCAATGTGTGACCCAGACGGCACAGCGAGGGGTATGGATTACAAATGCACCTTCTGTTGGAGCAGCTGATCCCACAGCTCCTGACACCTGTTGAGTGAGTGCTGGAAGGAGCAGGATCTGCCAGCAGCTGCTACAAGAGGGCTGTTTCCACAACACGGACACAAGTCATAATCTTGACTGAGATTCCCAGCAAGAGGCTGACTGAGAGGCTGCAGCTAACAGTGCACACAGCTGGGACTTAGCGAGTAAGAGCTGAGCCAAGAGCAAGAAGCCATTAGAAGGTAATAGTGTGAAAACACTAATGGCCTAGAGCCAGATTTGAATTAACAGTCCAGGAGAAAAGAAACCTATCAACACTTCTTGGTTCCCCCTTTGGCTTGCTACAGGACTGTGGTGCTGTCAGAAAGCTGGGAGAAAAAGGTGCCTCATCCTGTCAGGCATCCAGCCCTGAAGACTGCAGTGCATTAACCTCTGCTCAAAAGAGCCTTTGCTCACTGGTCTTCCAGCCTGGGAGGCTAATGAATGATGGACCTAAACATGAAAGACCATTAGGGCTTCCCATATAAATTTACAGGTAGCTTCAAAGCCTGCCCCTTTTCCTTTCCAGCTCCTATGCACCTTCCTGCAAACTCTTATCCCTCTTCTCCTGGACCCCAAAGTCTTCTCTGGCTTTCCACAGTGGTAGTCCATTCCAGGCAGCAGCAGGGAAGGCAGAGTGTTGGAGAGCCCCACACTGAGAACCCCACTGGTGTAGCTTAGAAGCAAAGCACAGTCAGCACATCTCCTCCCTTCCAGGTCCTGGACACTGTCAGACTCTACCTGCTGTCCCTTCATGGCCTGGGCCATGTGCTTCCTACAGCTGCTCTCAGAATCCCTGTTGCACACTCTCACAGGTGCCAGCTATATGCCAGGTGCTTTCAACTCAGCCTCCTCTGGATGTAGCTCTCCAGGGCCACATACTGGACTGATTCCCTTCCACAGATGATTTCTCCCCCTCCTTTTCCTCCCTTCCCCACAATAAATATAAGGTCTCTTTGCCATTCTGCATTCTGGTGTGACCAACAGCACTGGGGTGAAACCACTTAGCACAGATGGCAAATTATCCTTCCCAGCTGCTCCTTTGTGCTCTAAACCTTTCCTGGCTTCATCACTCACCAGCCCTGGGCTCCTCTCCCTCCATGCTGCCAGTGGACATCAGTGCCTGGATGGAACCAAGTCCAGGTCTCAGTAGCCCCCAGTGATGTCAACAGGGACTAAGATCCATATGAGAAGGACAGGTCCCACCATAAGCTCTCTTGTGGCAGGAGGAGAGGGAATTCCCATTTTCTACCCTATGATTTCATTTTATAGCTTCTCTTTTCTTCAGGAGTTCTTCAACTCCTTTCTTCAATAGAAGGAGTTCACAGAGGTCAGGGAGGACTACGTTCTTGTACACCTGTGATGGCTTCTATCTTTTCTGTTTTCCCTAGCAAAACAAGTCAGGAAAGCACAGAAAACACCTTCCAGAGATGCCTTCAGGGCCCCCTCATTCTGCCTACTCTGAATGTTTCATCTCTCACTGATGCTTTCCCTGCCTTCCTCTGCTCTCCATCTACAATCAGTAGCTCCTCAGCTACAGTCCCAACAGAACAACACATTTTTGAGAACACAAAAGATGGCCTCAAATGTTTTTACTTAATCTTTCTCTTTTCACTCCATCAACAGCCCTCTTGTCATTATTCTACCCGGAGAAAGTGGCTAGATCTCAAGCCAAAGAGGACTGATGAGAGGACAGATGCTCTACTACAAGGAGACCC
Source organism: Eubucco bourcierii (assembly GCA_013396675.1). Classification (NCBI taxonomy): domain Eukaryota; kingdom Metazoa; phylum Chordata; class Aves; order Piciformes; family Ramphastidae; genus Eubucco; species Eubucco bourcierii. The sequence goes on along the minus strand of VWZE01024085.1, from coordinate 254,277 downwards.
ATCTGCTGCCTCTGCTCCAGCCAGACAAGAGAGCCCAACATTTCAACATCTGGCAAGAAGCAAAACTCCAAATGCAAAGAGATAGCCTCAGGTAGAGCAAAAGCAAGGCCTGTTCACACCTGCTGAGGAGCTGGCCCTGAAATCCTGCTGTGGAGAAGCACCCTGGTGACTGCCCTGTCTGTATCCATGAGGTGATGCTCCCAGTCACTGCTTTCTGCTCACTGATTCCCATGGCCTAGGAGCAGGGTGTCAGCACACCAAAAACATGTCATCCACATTCAGCTTTCCTCTTGTCTTTGCTTTCCCATGCTGGATGCATCCCAGAGCCCACGTCCACACTGACTGTTATCTCCTCCTCATGAACCTACATCCAACCCTCTGCAGCACACAGTGCTGATGGCTCCCCGGTGTGTGTTTGTGCCAAGCATGAAACAGGCTACCCTTTGCTCACTCTTGCAGCCTCCCAGATGAGGATGATGATGCCCTTGAGAGTTTGCTTCAAATAACCTTGCAAGATACAAAGTGTGTGCTGTTCCTCCAGGGAAACTCTTCTCCCATCCCCTGTATATTGTGGGTCAAAGCTCCGGGCTGCATTTGCTCAGATAAATGCAAACCTTGGGAAAACAATCAAGAAATGCCATTCATTATTGAGGGGGAGCTGGGGAATAGGTGGAAATTACTGCCAAAATGACTTAAAAACCCTCCCATTTGCTGAACATTTCTCTTTGGTTTCTTGCAGATTTAAAAGGTCGCTAGGAGCTAATGAACCTCAGACAGCAAAGCTGTCTCTTGTTTATTTGTCATTTTGAGTTTTTCTGGTTGATTAAAATCCATGCTGGCAGCAAGGTATAAAATAGCAAGTTTCTGTGTGTATAGTGAGGTCATGTTTCCTACTCTGAAAAACTGCTGAACTTACTAAGAAAAAGAGATAGTCCCAAGGACTAAGGAGCAGCTCTTGGCAGAGGATTCCAGTAGCCTTCCAGTATCTGAGGGGGGCCTACAGGAAGGCTGGGGAGGGACCAAGANTTTTAAGATGCTTCTGGGTGCTTCTTCTCCCCACACTGACTTTTTAAGATGCTTCTGGGTGCTTCTTCTCCCCACACTGACTTTTTAAGATGCTTCTGGGTGCTTCTTCTCCCCACACTGACTTTTTAAGATGCTTCTGGGTGCTTCTTCTCCCCACACTGACTTTTTAAATCCTGATTTCACAGTCTTTCAACAGCATCCAGCAATGCAGTGGTGCACCAGGTAGTCCACACCTCAAGACAGGTTCATTGTGGAGCTACCATGTATTTGGGAATGCTTAGATATGTCTTCTTTCTCCACCTGACAGCTTGGCCTGGGATGAATTTAAGGACTTTGTTTTTCTCTCTGATCACTCACTTGGAGAAGCAACACCTAAAGTCCAAATGTACAAATGACTTCCACAGGGCAGAAACAGAAGCAAAACTGGAGAGGAGAAAGCTCCAAGGAGACCTTACTGTGGCCTTCCAGTATCTGAAAGGGACCTACAAGAAAGCTGGGGAGGGACTTTTTGGGATGTCAGGTAGTGATAGGACTGGGGGGGGAATGGAACCAAGGTAGAAATAAAGGTAGATTCAGACTGCATGTTAGGAAGAAGTTCTTCACCATTAGGGTGGTGAGAGCCTGGAACAGATCACCCAGAGAGGTGGTAGGAGTCTCATCCCTGGAAGTATTTAAGGCCAGACTGGATGTGGCTCTGAGCAACCTGATCTGGTGTGAGGTGTCCCTGCCCATGGCAGGGGGGTTGGAGCTAGATGATACTTAAGGTTCCTTTCAGCCCTGACAATTCTATGGTTCTACGATCTGGACACATCACCCCCTCCAGATGTGTACTCTCCACATGCCCGTTGCAATGCAGGGTGGACATTGATTCCACAGAGCAGCTGCCCTGTTGCAAGTGCCCATCTCAGCCAGCCAAAGAATGAAGTGACCTGCAACAAATACCCACTGCTTGTGAGGCAATTAGCCCTGCACAAAAGTCCTGTCTGGAGAGCCAGACCTGCACAGGACATACTGCTCCGGGGATGCTCTGCTTGTGAACACATAATTGCGTTCGTGATTCCTACTGGTAATGCACTGGAGCACAGGAGGCTTGATGACTCCTGGATTTGTCAGATCCATCCTAGTTCACATTCATGCCAGCAAATGCCAGTCAAAAGTATGTTAATATCCCTATTCACCACCATGACTGATGACTCATGTTAGTCCCATCTCACTGGAGAGTCCTTGAAGGCCGATTCTGTCGCTTTTATCAGTAGAATCATGTCTCTCCTCTTACAGCTCCACCTCCAGACCTAAGTGACTATGTTAAAAATAAATAAATTTTAAAATCAAATTCCATTTACCTGCTCCTGCTCCCAACCTGCTCAGAGCCAAAGGACAAATACATAATTGTTCTCTTTCCTTTAATCTCCCCATTCAGGAGCGCTCGAGGTTCACGGCACAGTGCTGAGCAATACCAATTGTCTGTGCTAAAACCTCAGGAGAAGCTGAAGGTGCCTTGGCATTTGCTGAACATCAGACCCTTCCCAAGAGATGTTTGCTGAAGTAGGAGATTGCTGATTCCACCCTTGCAAGTGAAATAACCCTGGGGAAAGAGCTCTTTCTGGATGGAAGCTTTTCTGTCTGTTTTTACATCAGCTTCAGCACTTTTGCAGGCACTTCAGGAGATCCTTCAGACATGCTGGTGGGCGTTCATTGCTTTGTCTCTGTCAGGGACAGTGCCCATTGCCAAGCTAAGAGAAGCTTCCAGGAAACTTAACATTCTTTAAGAGTTAAGGACCCTGTTTGCACCAAACAACTCAGCATACTCATCCTTAGGGCTTGATGCTGTCCACACTTTACTTCCTCCTTGTTGAGAAATAACAATTTCAGGCTTCTGCCACAAGACCCTGAAGGGAACCTGAAGGGAGGTTTTAGCCAGGTGGAGGTCAGTCTCTTCTCCCAGGCAACCAGCAACAGAACAAGGGGGCACAGTCTCAAATTGTGCCAGAGAGGTCTAATCTGGTTGTTATGAGGAAGTTCTTGACAGGGAGAGTGCTTGGCATTGGAATGGGCTGCCTTGGGAGGTGGTGGAGTCACCATCCCTGGAGGTGTTCAAGAAAAGCCTGGATGGGGCACTTAGTGCCATGGTCTGGTTGATTGGCTAGGGCTGGGTGCTAGGTTGGGCTGGATGAGCTTGGAGGTCTCTTCCAACCTGCTTGATTCAATGATTCTATTGTGCTCATTTCCCACCAGTGCCAACTTGAAGATATATAGCACATATTTAAGAGCACTTACAACAGAACTGTAACCATGAATTGCTCTTCACCCACAGTGCAACACAGCTCTCAGTTGGAACATGGGAAAGGCTTGGACCACAGCACAGCCAACAGCTGGGCCAGCAAATCATGATGAGCTTGGTTATATCCATGCCATACTGCAAAGGACTGACCAAGTGTAAGGTCCTGCACCTGGGTAGGCACAATCCCAAGCACAACTCCAGGCTGGGTGATGAATGGCTGAGAGCAATCCTGAGGAAAAGGACCTGGGGGTCTGGAGTGACGAAAAGCTCAACATGAGCCTGCAGTGTGAGTGCAGCCCAAACAGCAACTGTGTGCTGGGCTGCAGCAAGAGCAGCAGGGCAACGGAAGGGATTCTGACCATTTGCTCTGCTCTCCTCAGATCCCACCTGGAGTCCTGTGTGCAGTTCTGGAGCCCCCAGCACAGGAAGGACATGGAACTGTTGGAGCAAGTCCAGATGAGGTCACGAAGATGCTCAGAGGGCTGCAGCAGCTCTGCTGTGAGGACAGGCTGAGAGGGTTGGGGCTCTGCAGCCTGGAGAAGGGAAGGCTTCCAGGAGACCTTAGAGTAGCCTTCCAGCATCTGAAGTGGGCTACAGGAAGTCTGGGGAGGGACTATTGACAAGGTCTTGTAATGACAGGATGAGGAGGAATGGGTTTGAACTGGAAAACTAGATGTTAGGAGTAAGTTGTTTGCAGTGAGGGTGGTGAGACACTGGCACAGGTTGCCCAGGGAAATTGTGGCTGCTCCCTCCCTGGAGATGTTCAAGGCCAGGTTGGATGAGGCCTTGAGTGACCTGTGCTAGTGGGAGGTGTCCCTGCCTGTGGCAGGGGGTTGGAACTGGATGATCTTTGAGGTCCCTTCCTACCTTACCATTCTATGAATCTATGACTTTAATGGGCAGAGATGTGTGTCTTGAAGAGAAACACCATGAGGAGTCTGAGTTCTCCTGTTAACCTTAGCATCTGTTTAGCACAGCATGGGAAGACAGCACTGTTGTGCTGCAGCCTATTCTACAACCCAGCAGGGAGATTCCCCTTGTGTTCCCTGAGGGCAACCAACGTGAGGGTGTGTTTGTTCTCCAGCCCAGGCATGACAGAAGCTGCTGAGCAGGCAAATGTTTGAAACACTTAAATTTGGAGCTTCTGTTGAAGCTCTTGCCTAGCCCAACAAAAGAAACTGTCTGTAACTTCTAAGCAGTGAGGGCCTTGGAAGAGCAAATCCATTCCCACCTACTCCATAAACTATGGCCTCAACACTCTTGCCTTTAGCTGCTGTGAGCAGACCTCTACTGAGTGACAAGACCTCACCAACTCTGCCCCTTCCACTGAAACATTGCCCTGCACCCATGGGGAACAGGGAGCAGATATTCCACACAGCACACAGCACAGCACAGCAACGAGGTGCAGGCCAGAGGGCCATGGTGGAGTCCACACTCCAGCGAAGCTGCAGGCTGGATCTTGGTAGACAGAATGAAATTAACCAAATCATCATTTCACTCATGACATGAATCTTTTGAAATAGTAACAACATTTAGCACATATGCAGCTTTATGCATGCTTAAAGCACAAGTGGCACTGCTTATGCCAAAACTGTTTGAACTTCCAATAATTAATAATGAGCAAGGAAACTGCAGAGCTGGCAGGATTTTTTTTTTTCCTTCCAGCTTTAATCCACAGGAGCAGTTTTTGTTGGTTATTTTTTTCCCAAGAAAACTTCCTTCTGCCTTCTGCAGATCCCAGCTTTCCTCCCAAAGCTGTGTCAAGAAATACTAATTTTTAAAATGCCATTCCCATAAGACAAGACTGCTGAATCCTAGAAAGAAAATGAAATGAGGAGATGATGCTGCAAGGGGACCACTTCTTCAGACTTTGTGGATGTAACTAAATTAGACACATACATACCTACTCACACCTATATTTTATGTCATAGAATGGTTGGAAAGGACCTTTAAGATCATCAAGTCCAACCATTCTCTAAATCTATCAAGTCTGGTGCTAAATATGGCTCTCAGCACCACATCTCTGCCTATTTTCAATACTTCCAAGAACAGGAATTCAACCACCTCCCTGCAAACCCTTTCTGGTGTTTGAGAACCCTTCCAGTGAAGAAGTGTTTTAATGATGTCCAATCTAAACCTCTCCAGGTGCAGCTTCAGGCTGTTTCCTCTTGTCTTATCACTTATTACTGGGTAGAAGAGACCAAGCCCCACCTGGCTCCAACCTCCTTTCAGGGAGTTGTAGGGATCAAGGTCTCCCTTCAACCTCCTTTTATTCAGACCGAACACCCTCAGTTCCTTCAACCTCTCCTCACCAGATCTGTTCTCCAGACCCTTCACCAACTTCCTTGCTCTTCTCTGGACCCCCTCCAGCACCTCAATATCTTTTATGTATTGAGAGATATATGTCTATTGTGTGTATCTACAGTACATATATGCATATAAACATGTATAAGTGTATAAAAATATGTCTATTGTGTGTATATACAGTACATACACACATATAAACATGTATATCTGTATAAAAATGTCTGTTTTGTGCATCTACAGTACATACACACATATAAACATGTATAATTGTATAAAAATATGTCTGTTTTGTGTATCTACAGTACATATATACACATAAACATGTATAAGTCTATAAAATGTCTCTATTGTGTGTATCTACAGTACATACACACATATAAACATGTATAAGTATTAAAAAATATGTCTATTGTGTGCATCTACAGTACATATATACATATAAACATGTATATATATATATATACCCACAAAAGCTCATACTTTGGATATAAATCCTTAGTGTTATCCAGCTCAGATGGTGGTACCCAGCTCATACTGGTTATTTCCTATTTCTCAAGGTGTAAGATCCAAAAAAGAATAGGTTACATTACCCCATAACTTAAAATACTCATGGAAGTGACTGTCAGACTAAGCTGCTGGTAGCTTCCCCTCTGCCTTGTGCTACCTCCTCTGCTCCCAGAACAGGGATCACACCTGAAGGGTGGTTGTAGCCAGGAGGGGGTTGCTTTCTTCTCTCAGGCAAGCAGCACCAGAACAAGAGGACACAGTCTCAAACTGTGCCAGGGGAAGTTTAGACTCAAGGTGAGGAGAAAGTTCTTGCCTGAGAGTCATTGACTGCTGGAATGGGCTGCCCAGGGAGGTGGTGGAGTCAATGTCCTTGGAGGTGTTCAAGGCGGGTTTGGACATGGCACTTGGTGCCATGGTCTAGTCTTGAGGGCTGTGGTAATGGGCTGGACTTGATGATCTTTGAGATCTCTTCCAACCTTGGTGATACTGTGATACTGTGAAAAGCATTGGGAAGTACATATGGGATCAAACTTGGTACTTATGGGGAGTGGAAGGGCTCCAAACCCCTGTCAGCTGCTCGAAATGGACACACTGCAGAGGATAGCTTCAGAGTTAACCTCCCTGTGCACAGCTTGCCTGCAAACATACACCTTCAGCTGCAAAATGTGAAGGGAATCTACTCAGAGAAGAACTTGCTCCGTAGCCAAATGTAAGCGATGAGCCCTGAATCTCTGAGCCTGCCTGGAACTGGGCTGAACAACCAACTCTCGCTGGAGCAGCTGGGGGAGTCTGGGATGTTTTTTCATCAGAACAGGAGGCATTGTGTTGGGGGGAAAACAAAAAAAAAACAACCAAACAAACCAACCACAAAACAGTGTCTCTGAACAACTCTTGGATCCAGAATTCATTTCCCTCACTCTGTTTTCCTAAAGCATCAACAAAGGCCAATGTTTGGAGTGCTGGTGACACATTGGCCAGCTCAGCAGAGCTCCAGGGCCTGTTTCTCATTTGTATATTTACATAAGTTTCCATGTGGCTTGGAAAACCAGTAAATAGAGGTAGCAATGTGAGTTTGTCACTTTCCTTGGATTTGAGGGCTTCTCCTGCAAGCAGCAGAGCACTCACTGCCTCGCTCAGCACAAGAACCTAAGCCTTGGCTTTGAATTAGGCACGTGCTCAAGTGTCTGGGGCTGGCGTGCTGAGCCTTCTGAGCTCTCAGAGAAGCAGCCCAGGGTGATGGCAAGAGCACAGGCATGATTTAACAGCTGGATACATCATCTTAGAGATGCTAGAGGGATAGGAACCTTGGAAATGGGCTGGGATGGGGAGTGAAACTGCTGGAGGAATAGACTGGGCCACAGTGCAGAGGCAGGTAGATGTCTTGTTGAGATGCAGTTCATGCCAAGGTGCTGGACATGCATAGCAAGAAGGCTGCAGCCATGCCTTGGTCTGGCAGAGTGCACCTGTGTGCATACACAGACACCACGTACACTCCACACACACCAGGCTGGTTGCCTCTTCCTCCTCTTGCCTCAGCCTGTTTTTCTTCACAGGGAGCTGGAAGGAGAAGCTGCAATGTCCTGCAGTACCTTCCAGACTCAGAAACAGGCTGGCCCTCAACCTCCTTCAGGCAGGATTGCAGAAGGAAAGGCAACTTGAGGCTTTCTGTCTGTAGGGAGGAGACAGAGAGATGCAGTCAGTATCCTGACATCTGTTATTTATTTCTTTTATCACTAAAATCCAGGGAGAGAAACAAAAATTCCACCCAACCAAGGCACCATCCAGGCACCAACTTCAGTTTAAACACTTTTTTTCTAGGTATCAATAAAATTAACTTCCCTCTGGGCAGGATCCTGGTGGGGTTAAAGGTTTTTTGACCCCCTCCCTGTCCAAGTTTCTTTCCATCTCCTGCTCAGAGCTGGAGGGGAGACAGACTCATTTGCTTAAAAATAAAAACACTGCTATCTAAACTTTAATGGCTTTGTTTCTCATTGCTGCAGGCAGTGGTTCATATGCATTCCAAGCAGCACTTTGACTGCAAATGTAGCGTTTTGGAAGCTATTCCACCTGAAAAACAATATCTTTCATCTCTCTGCTTTGCACTGTTGGGGGCTGGGAGCACACCCGTCCTGGCTGCAGCAGATGTTGTGAGGTGGTGGAGTGGAAAAGGAGATGTTTCTCCAAGGATGGGGCTAGCTGCAGCCTACCTTTGCCATTGTTGGAGTACCCAAAGGGTCCTGCAGATAGGTTGAGGATGGGGAGCAGTGAGATGCCTATGGTGGGAGGTTGGAACTAGATGAAATTTGAGGTCCCTTTCAACCTGAACCATTCTATGATTCTATGTGCTTCAGCCTGTGTTGGAAGAGGAAGGATTTGAAATGTTGGGGTAGGGGGTGATGTCAAACCTTGTTGAACCCAGGACCTCCTGAGGGGCCAGACCAGCTCTGTCCTGAAGACATCCTACCCACTAGCATTTGCTCCCCAGAGGTTCCTCTGCAGACCCAGAGCAAATCTTTGGTTGTACCAGGCTCTGATGTACATACCCAGTTGAATATCATGATCCCAGGGAGCAATGTCAGAGCAGAGGTCATAGCTGAGGCTCAAAGTCGGTCTACCAAGCAGCACACACACACACTGCAGCAGGACCAGATGCACTCTGGCAGCCCCCACTGAAGCCACCTCCATGACATTTTCACCACTGTCATCACTTTTGGATGCTTTGGGCAGTTGTTTTAGGCACATACACTGTCACCTGCCCAAAGGTTGCAGCTTTCTGGTGGTGCAGAGCCACGGCAGATTTGGAAATGCACCTAAGCCAACCTGCAGGGCCCGTGTGCCTGCTCACAAATGGATGTGTATTGCCCTTGCCTGCACAAATCCCACAAGGACCATGGATTTGTGTTTGTGCAGGAGAACAGGCATGGAAAGGTCTGAGATAGGTGGCTTAGAGATTCACAGACACACTGGGTTGGAAGGGAGACTCAAAAGTCATCTTGTCCAACTCCCCTGCAGGTAGCAGGGACCCTTCTGACTAGATCAGGCTGTCCAGGGCCACATCAAGTCTGATCTTGAATGCCTCCATGGATGAGGCCTCAATCACATCCCTGGACAACCTGCTCCATTATTTCACCACTCTCCTTGTGCAGCACTTCCTCCTAATGCCCAACTTAACTCTACCATACCCCAGTTTCCAACCACTGTCCCTTGTCCTATCACCACAAACCCTTCTGAACAGTCCCTTCCCAGCCTGCCTGCAGATCCCCTTCAGGTACTGAGATGCAGCTATTACACTTTGTGTAACTGTTATCACTCCAGCCCCATTCTTTAAAGGCAAGGTGGGTTTGTTGGTGACCCCACTTCTGAAGTTGAGTTGCTCACTTTGCTAGGGCTCTTTTTGTCTAAGCTTTGAATCCCTCCTGCTCACACAGAGCTCGGTGACGAGCTGCTCGCCACTTCTTACGTGGTGGGATCCAGTTTAAAAAAGGACAGAGAAAGGAATCTCAGCTGGGGGGGGTGGTCACAAAGGGATGGTCAAACAACCAGTCCTCCGTGGGGGTAATGCATTCATCTCATGCACATAATGACTTGGTGGTGTTGCCCTAGCAACTAAAGCTCGGGGATGATGCAATCAAATTTGGGAACGATGCGATCAGAAATGACAGGCGAGGGGAAACAAAAGGAAGGAAAGTTGCTGTGGCAGCTGGGATGCAGTGCTCAGCGTGCAAGGCGTGCATCAGGGCTGGGAGGCATTATTCTGAGCAATTACACTAAATATCACATTCTATTTGCCAGCTAATTACAGAAGAGCACTCAGCCACTGCCGGCCAGCCCGGCTCTGCTCTCCCCATCCTGGTGAGACCCAGGGAATGTTGCTCTCATTAACCCGCCTGTGTTTGATCTGCTCTTACATTTTCACTTGGCATCTGCCCAGCACTAACTACTGTTTGGTTTTTACCCCCTTTTTGCATATTCCTTTCCCTAGATCATGACCCCACTCCCATCATGAGTCCTCCTGTTCTCCCTTGGCAGTTGCATGTTCTTGTCTCCACTAGGATCTCTCCAAGGCAGAAGTGATGAGCATCATAGAACTCTGCTTGGAGCAGCATGTGTATGGCTGTGAGTGCTCAGCCAGCCTCTAACCCCACGTGTAACAGCCCCAGCAGGCCAATTATGCATCTCCCAAGGGCTAATAACTCAATAATAAAAGCCTTGAATATCATTCAGGTCTTCACTGCTTAAGCACAGTTGCCCAGACGTTCTGATGGCTTCACACTCTCACATGAGGATCTAGAGAACAAACCTTATGAGGAACAGCTGAGGGAACTGGGGTTGTTTAGCCTGCAGAAAAGGTGGCTGGGGGGAGACCTCACACTCTACATCTCACTGAAAGGAGCCTGGAAGCAGGTGGGGATTGGTTTATTCTCCCAAGTAACTAGTGATAGCATCATAGAATCATAGAATGGTAAGGCTAGAAGGGACCTCAAATATCATCCAGCCCCAACATCCTGCCATAGGCAGGGACACCTCCCACTAGTACAGGTCACTCAAGGCCTCATCCAACCTGGCCTTGAACCCCTCCAGGGAGGGAGCAGCCACAACCTTCCCGGGCAACCTGTTCCAGTGTCTCACCACCCTCACTGCAAACAACTTCTTCCTAACATCCAGTTTTAATCTCCCCTCTGCCAGTTCAAACCCATTCCCCTTGTACTGTCATTGCAAGACCTTGTCAATAGTCCCTCCCCAGCCTTCCTGTAACCCCCATTCAGATGCTGGAAGGCTGCTTTAAGGTCTCCTGGAAGCCTGTCCTCATAGCAGAGCTGCTCCAGCCCTCTGAGCATCTTCATGGCCTCCTCTGGACCTGCTCCAACAATTCCATGTCCTTCCTAGGATAAGAGGAAACAGCCCCAAGTTGCACCACAGGAGGTTTAGATTGGATATTAGGATAAATTTCTTACCTGAAAGAGTGGTCAGGAATTGGAACAGGCTGCCCAGGGAGGTGGTGGAGTCACCATCCCTGGAGGTGTTCAAAAAACATGTGGACATGGCACTTTGGGACATGGTTTATTGTGCATAGTGGTGTTGGGTTGAAGATTGGACTTGATAATCTTAGAGGGATTTTCCACCCTTACTGGGTTTTCTATGATTTAATGTAGGATGCACTGCTAAGCCTCCAGCATGTAGCTCCCCTGCACAGCACAGGGGGACATTGCCCACCCCTGTTTGCTGTCACCCCCATTGTTTTTGAAGGTATGACAAGACTAGGGTGCAAGATGTCTGTGAGCTCTTATAGTCCTCATTCAGGCTTGGCTTGTTCACCTGCTTGGAGATACACCTCAGGGTTCTGCCCTTCTGCTCCTGGAAATAATTGCCCTGGAAAAGGGAGGAATAGTGGCAAGTGGAAATAGAGGGAATAGGGACTTGCACTGTAAATATTATTGATGATTCATAATCCCTTGTTCTCAGAATTTCAGGTTTCTTAACTATTATCCCTCTCACAAGAAGCCTCAGCTCTTCTCCTGACAGGTTTATGTGGCCCAGCAGGCACTTTTCACTCATTTTCACTCCAAAAACCACAGGCTCAATCCTCTATTGCTCAGTACCTGCTGGTGTCATTAGCCTGTTGTCCAGGAGGGGGAAGGAGAAGAGAGAAGAATCCCTGCTGCTCTGCTGTGACACCTCTTTATAACCATCCATGGTGTCCTCAGCCATCAAACCTACCTGACAGCAATCCAGAGCCACCTTAAGGGTGCAGTAACCAAACATCTTCAAAGCAGCACTGAGAAGGACAAAACAGGCTATTTTTCCTCCCAGACCCTCTGGCCTTGTCTCCACTGCCAGAAAGAATAAAGAAAGAAAGAAAGGATGATTTGAAATATGCTTCAGCATCCTTGGGCTGACAGGATGCCTTGGTGGAGGATGGTCAGGATGAACCCCAATGTTGTCTCCTATCAGTAAACCTGTTCAGAAGAGAGAAGGTTGCTCCAAAGTTATGACTGTGAGTGAGCACTTGGTAAATGTGATGAGCTATAAATGTGATGAGCTGCACTTC
>VWZE01024085.1:217664-235135 GCA_013396675.1 Eubucco bourcierii | reverse complement strand
CAGGTCCCTGATCATTCTGATAAGGGAGGGGAGGAAAAAGGAAAACGTGGGAGGGGAACCAGCAAAAGTAGACGACAGGACCTTCTATTTCACAGGCTCACCTGGAAAATGCTGCGGTCTGGAATGTTAATATCTAATTGCAGATAAAAGTAGACAAGCAATTGCTGAAGCATTTCCTATTAAGATGCTCTGATACTTAGAAATCACTTGGCACTGGGGGGGGAGGGGGGGTGCTGATCTCCTATTGTCGACTAAGCTGAAAGCAGTTCACTCCAGAAGAAAGCAGGCTCCATTGTGTGAGATCCCTTTCCAGCAGTGACAGCCAGAGTGGAGTTTGCAATGAAATGAGGTTTGGCGGTTTTTTGCTTTTTGCTTTTCTTTCCCCCTTCCCTCTCCCTTTTTAATTTTTTTTTTTCTTTATAATTTCTATTAAAGCCAACTTCTCAAAACCCAAACCTTGCCAAAGAACATCTCTACCCTGATAAGATGGTTTAGCCTGGCCAAGAGGGATATGTGGCTAAGCCCTTTTACAAGGGGAAAGAGACCTCAGAAGAGCAGAAGATTACCCAGGCCTCTGGAGTGCCTGGTGCTCAGGCCACTCCAATGGTATGGATGCTGCAAAGGCTCTGTCAGGTTGATTGAGAGCAGGGATTTGAATCTCAGTACTTCACATACCCTCAGAAACCTCAACAACCAAGTGCTCTGAAAAGGACAAGCTTGTCAGTGGTCTCAGGTTCATAGTGGGATGATATTTAAATTTTAACCAGATTTAGAGACTGGAGAAGTACTTCTCTGTCCAGACATACCCAAGTTCTCCTTCTGCTCTACCCTGACATAGTGGGAACATATCTGGAGTATTATGTCCAGTTCTGGGCATCCCAGTTCAAGATGAACAAGGATGTACTAGAGAGTGTCCAATGAAGGCTGTGAGGATGCTGAGGGTATTGGAGTGTCTGTCTGACGAGGAAAGGCTGAGACACCTGGGGCTGTTTAGCCTGGAGAAAAGAAGGCTGAGAAGGGATCTTCTTAATGTTTACAAATATCTGAAGGGGGGTGTCAAGAAGGGACCAGGCTCTTTTTAGTGGTGCCCTCCAATAGGACAAAGGGCAATGGACACAAAGTGGAAGACACCAAGTAAGTTCCACCTCAATGTGAGACAGAACTCTGATAGAGCCCTGGAGCAGGCTGCCCAGAGAGGTTGTGGAATCTCCTTCTCTGGAGGCTTTCAATACACACCTAGAGGTGTTCTTGTGTGACCTGCACTAGGTGACCCTGCTTTGGCAGAGGGGTTGGACTCATTGATCTCCAGGGCTGTCTTCCAGCCCTTGAGGACCTGGTTCTAGGTCCTCTCCCTTCTTTAGTCCTTTTCCAGTTCCTGCAGAAGAAGCCTGTATGACCACCTGTTTCTAAGACAAAAAGAGCCTCCAACAAGTGTAACCCCAACTGACACACTACTGGAGCTGTGGAAAGGATTTGAATACAGACACACTCCTGCCTGAACAACAGCTTTAACTCTGAAAGCTGTGGCCCAGCCGCAGTCTACAGCAGAAGCCAAGAGCAGCCTGCCCCATGGAGACAAAGTGAAGTCTCTCTCAGTGAAGAAGTTGGTGGAACTGGGGGGGGTCCTGGACAGAGAGGCACATCACTGTACTCTGGCACTGGATGCCACACATAACAGCTGGTACAGGAGGAGGTGAAAGGAGCTGACCCTCCCCTTGGCAGCTTTTAAAGAGGAGACACTATAAAGGAAGGATGTAGTGAGGGCCTCAGCCATCACTGAACAAAACACACAGCTTGAAAGGCCCTTTAAAGGGTCCAAGTCCTGCTCAAAGAAGATCTAACTTGAATTAGGCTGCTCTGGGCTGGTCCAGTTCAGCCATAAGCATTTTCAGTGTTGAAGCTTCACCCAAGCTCTATTCAGACACCCTTCTTGTGAAACTTTCTCCTTCTATCTAGCTGAAGTTTCCCTTTGTTGCTTTCTGTGACCCATGCCAATCATCCTTTGGTGTGAGAAGAGCCTGGCTCTGATTACACTGAACTTTGGGCAGCAGGAAAAATGTGACTCGTGGAACTTGGTGCTATGGAACATCCAGAGAGGGCAAGGGCTCTGGAGGATTCAGAGAATGATAGACAGATAATGGACATCCACAGATAAGCGGATAAAATGCTTACAAGGGATATAATCCCTTCTGTTCCTGGTGATAAGCCAGCTGCTGACTGACAGAGGCAAGGAAGAAAACCCTTCTGGGAAGATTATTCCAAAAACATGGTGAATTTAAGCCAGGGATACTTGCAGAACTGGCTGTGGCAATCTGAGAGTCATTAGTGGTTATCTGTGGAAGCACCAGAAGGTTGGAAAGGGTCAGAAATGCCTAACTGAAAAAAAAAAAGGTGTCAGAAGCATGAGCAGAAGTAGAGAACTGTAGGCCCAGCAGTTTGACTTCAGACCATGAAAAATCTTGATAGAAAGAGATGAATCCAATGCTTACAGGTATCTAGAAGGTGCCAATGCGAAAAGTCTCAGCAGCCATGGATTTGTCAAGGACACTTTTCTTCAGGTATCTCTGTGACACACTGGACTAATGGACTGAAAAAAAAATAAGAGGTTGAGATTCAGCTGGGGCAGCCAGAATGTAATACGCCCAGGGATGATGGACTACAGGGGTGAGCTAGGCTGCAGTTCAGCAGGAAAAGAGCTCAGGTTTATTCTGTTCCACTAAGTGAACATGAGTCAGTGACATCAAGCTGGTACAAGAATGGCAGACATCATCCCAGGCTGTACAAGAAGACAGCTGATGCAGAAGATGCACATTGATCTTGGGGACCGCTGATGCCACAGCAGAGCTCCATGGCCAGAGCAGTTACCATGTGGGAAGAAAGAAGTGGGAGAACAGGATGGAGAACGCAACAGAATTAATGAAGGATGGAAGAAATTATTCCCAAGGAAAAACACAATCTAGAGAAAAAAAAAAACAAACAACAAAAAAACTAAAAGAAGGAAAATGGAACATCAGCTTGGGTAATGCAAGGCTTGCCTGTACCAGTTTGGGAGGAAGAAGTTTGTGACAATTCCTTTTATGCCTTGGACTGGACTGAAAGCTTTAGCCAAAGGCAATGTCTGGGAAGGGCAGCTCAGAGGAGACCTGGGAGAAGAGATTGTCAGACTTTCTGAGGATTGGTGGTGGGTGGGGTGTAAATAAAGCTTAGGATATGCCCAGGCTCTGCGTCACTAGAAACTGCCCTGCGTGGCCCCTGGCGTCTGCTGCTGCACTGCAAGAGGATAGCAGGCATGCTGGGAAATGCTTAATGGAATGGCTCTCCTTTTGTTAAATGTTCCTCCTGCTTACACAGGCTTGACAGGAGGAGAGGGGAGTGCCAGGGCCATGGTCACACAGTGACAGTCTGCTGGAGTGGGATAACTGAGTCCTCAACCTTGTCAGCATCCCAGCTGCCACTGGCTGCTCAGCAGCACCAGATGGGGAGGACAAGGAGGTGTAAGCAGAGAAGAATGAACCCTTGGCCTTGGGTTCATCTGCTGCTTTTTGGAGTCTTGTATTTTGTTTTTAAGGAAAGAGATCCTCCAGGACCACTCATGACTGCTACATCTCCCTGGTTTTCTAGGTCAGGAGGTGAAGATGCACAGGAGAAGACATTCAGCATTCTGGCAATAAGTCTGAAAGCAGCATCTGCACCAGAGAATGGCAGACAGCAGGGGAAAGTCCTGTTGGACCATCCCTAATGGACCTCCAAACTCTCAACAGGGAAGTCTTAGGCTGCAAGCAGTTTGCACAGAGCTGAGCCATCCTGGAGACCTTCTTCAGTGAGTGTCTAGGGGGAAATATATTTTTTTCCCCCTCTACAGGATCACTGTTTGATAGAGAAATAGGAGCATGTAATAGCTACTGCAAGATGGGCTCAAGCCCAGGAGAGGAATGGAGAGAGGGCTCAGCTCTCCCTTGCTCCTCAGCCTGCTGGTAGGACCAGTGCCAGGCAGCCTCATGTTGCTTCCAAGAGCCAGGCAGCAGAAAATAATTCATGTCAAGTAAGTGCAAAGTGGTGTGCAGACAGTCAGCCTCCTATTGTCTGTGTCCTCGGACAGCTGCCAAGCCCTGGTGCCTTGGCCAAGGATCGGGGAAGGAGCCCTGGTTGGTTGACATCTGCTCCACTCAAGCTACAGCAGAGAAGGCAACATGCTGGTCTCCTTCCCTCCCATCTGTGGTTGTGCTGGAGATGTCAGCAGGCTCTTCCCATCTTCCCTGACCTCCTGATAGCAACTGGCCTGCTCTGGCCATCCAGCGGGTTGCACCATGCTCTGACCTCCTGGTAGCAATTGGCCATCCTT
The DNA here is from genome assembly GCA_013396675.1 of Eubucco bourcierii. Classification (NCBI taxonomy): domain Eukaryota; kingdom Metazoa; phylum Chordata; class Aves; order Piciformes; family Ramphastidae; genus Eubucco; species Eubucco bourcierii. Next base: position 230,793 of record VWZE01024085.1, on the reverse strand, counting down.
GGTCATCCAGCAGATAGTACCATGCTTAAGTCTTGATTCCCAGCTGCTGGCACCCTACCATAAAACTCACTGTGGGTGTTTGTAATCAGCTTTACAGTGGCATGAAATGTAGAAAGGGAAGGATTTTTGGCTTGTGAGGAACTTTTTTCCTCTCATGCCACTTGGCTAATGAGCACGAGGCAGAGCTTGATCTCACCTGAGAGTATGCTGGAAACCAGGAGAAACCTCTGGCAGTCTTCAGAGCCCATGTAAGAGAAAGAAGAGGTTTTTACATTAATTAAAGGGATAATATCCATACTGAGAAAGAAAATGGCTTGGAGCACACATAATGTATGCCATCCTAGCATATGCTAAGTCATCAAAACCATGCCATGTTAAAAATATCCAGCATGCTCACAGTGACTATCAGCCCATCTTGTATAGATGCTTTATCAAGGAAGACTTTCAGTCTCACTTAAAGAAATCCAGGGAAGATTCTGCTTTCTGTCACCCAAGGGCAAGTCCTGGCATCAAAAGAGATAACATCCGTGGCTCTAAAACACTGTGTGTACTTATCCAGTCTCTAAAGACCATTTTTATACCTTCAATCTTAGTTCCTTTTCAATACTCTTCTCCTTTTGGCCATATTTTAGAAAATATATAAGGTCTGGCTATTGGAACATGCAGCTTCGTGTAAAATATTTAATCAAAGTCCTTAATTGCAAGCTGTAAATGTAGTGCTGGTGACAGATTGTAAAGCCAGAAACCATTTGGTCAACACACAACACACACACACACACACACAAAAGAATAGTGCATAGGACAGTATTTTAGCACAGATATAAATTTTACTGTGAGAAAAGAAACCTCTCAGAAAATTCAGGGGAAAGAGGAACACAAAAATCACAGAATCACAGAATGTCAGGGGCTGGAAGGGACCTCCAAAGATCATCCAGTCCAAGCCCCAGCCACAGCAGGATCACCTAGAGCAGATCACACAGGAACACATCCAGGTGGGGTTTGAATATCTCCAGAGAGGGAGACTTGACAACCCTCCTGAGTAGCCTGTTCTAGGGTACTGTCACCCTCACAAAGAAAAAATTCCTCCTCATGTTTAAATGAAACTTCCTATGCCTCAACTTCCACCCATTACCCCTTGTGCTAGCATTGGGCATCACCCAGCAGAGCCTGGCTCCAGCCTCCTGGCACTCACCTTTCCATATTTATAAACATTACTGAGGTCACACTTGAACTGAGGGGCCCAGAACTGGACACAGCACTCTGGGTGCAGCCTAACCAGGGCAGAAGAACCTTTCTTGACCTACTAGCCACAGCCCTTCTAATACACCCCAGAACGGCATTGGCCCTTCTGGCCACAAGAGCACACTGCTTGTGTTATCAGATCCACAAGGCATATGAGAAAATGCAGGCTTGTTTCTGGGGTTTTTTGTTGGTTTGGTTTGGGTTTTTTTCCATTGATTCATAGAATGGTTTGGATTGGAAGAGACCTTAAAGTTCATCCAGCTCCAACTCCTCTGCCATGGGCAGGGACACCTTCCACTAATCCTGTCCTTGAACACCTCCAGCAAGGAGACATCCACAACCTCCCAGAGCAACCTGTTCCAGTGTCTCCCCACCCTCACTGTAAAGAATTTCTTCCTAATCTTCAGTCTAAATCTGCCCTCCTCAAGCTTCAATCCATTCCCTCTCATCCTATCACTTTTATGTAGGAAAACAACCAACAACAACAAAAATCTGCTTTAAATCAGGGAAAAGAAGTGATCTATCATCCTTACTGAAAATAATTTGGTTTAGAAACACTTTCAAGACTTCAAACAAAACCAAACCAGGGACTGGAAAGCCGTCTCTGGAAGATGTTAGTTCTCCCTGTTCAACTCATGTTCCCTCTTGTTGCTGTAAAGCTTGGGTGACTCCTTAAACGTTTGAACTGACAAAGCTTCTCCTGAGATGTGCCGTGCCGAGGATCGTGCGTCTGTGTACAGACACTCAGAGAGTAACCTCCCCTGCTGCATTTGCCACATGACTGGTGAGATGCTTTATGTACAACACAGCAAGGTCAGGCAGTGCTGCAGTTGGTGGCTGCTGAAACAGTAGCTGGAGCAGAGAGTATTTATATTAATTGGGGAATTAGTTACCTGTCAAGAGGCATCTCACCGCACCTTGTTAAGGGAAAGGACAATAAGTTCTTTAATGGCTGCTCAAGTTTAAGGCACTCTTTAAGAATTAATTAAATTAAGACGACTATTTTGAGAGCTGGGAGAGGTTTACACATAAAAGGAAGGTTGTTTGGATTTGCTGGAAACTGAATTTCAGTTCCTATTAAGCCCTGACGAAACTCAAAGAACGGCTCTGAAAATTGACTGAATAAAAGGAGAACTCCGAAGATGCTCTGAGAATTTTCCACAGCAAGAACAAAGGCAATTAGAAGTGTGCTGCACAGGCACCCAACAGATTACATATTCATGAGCTGAAGACCAGGTCCTTCCTCCAACAAAGGGATCACAGCAGCCTGCTTTCTGTGGAATGCTGTGTCAGCCTAGCCATGAAGCAATGGGGTCAAGTGGGGTCTGGAAACTCTGAAAGCCATGTATGGCTTCAAAAGCTTACATCAGGGGAGAATTAGACTAGATAGAGGGAAGATTTTTGTGACACTGAGGGTGGTGAGACAGTGGCACAGATAGCCCAGAGGGGTGGTAGGTGCCACATCCCTGGAAACATTCCAGGTTAGGTTGTTTTGGGCTGTGAGCAACCTGCTCTAGTTGCAGATGTCCCTGCTGACTGCAGAGGGATTGGATTAGATTGGACTAGGAAGGACATAGAATTGTTGGAGTGGGTCCAGAGGAGGCCACCAAGATGCTCAGAGGGCTACAGCAGCTCTGCTATGAGGACAGACTGAGAGAGTTGGGGTTCTGCAGCCTGGAGAAAAGAAGGCTTCCAGGAGACCTTAGAGTAGCCTTCCAGTAGCTCCAGCCCTCTGAGCATCTTTCATTTAGACATGAGGAGGAATTTTTTCTCTGCGAGGATGTTCCAGAACACTGGAACAGGCTGCCCAGAGGGGTTGTGGAGCCTCCCTCTCTAGAGATATTCAAACCCCACCTGGACATGTTCCTGTGTGATCTGCTCTAGGTGATCCTGCTGTGACTGGGGCTTGGACTGGATGATCTTTGGAGGTCCCTTCCAGCCCCTGACACTCTGTGATTCTGTGATCTTGCTATGGTTTATTTTAAATAAGTGACTTAAATATTTGCACTGGCTTCAGAGGGTTTACTTAAGATTATTCACATCTCTTATTACTAGCTCTTTAGATTATCCCTGATATACCAAAACAGGATTTCAAAGGCTCCCCCTCGCCATACACACAAGACAAGCCATGTCTGCGCCTTGTTTTTTATCTACCATTAAAACAAGATTACAACTCACTTTAGGAAAAAGGTACTTAGATCCCCTCCAAGGGTAAATTCACTCTTGCCATATATAATCTCTGTTATAAAGTCTCCTCAGAGAGAAGTACAGAAGAAAGCGTAACCGGAATAATCATCATTTATTGCTTACCATCTTCTCTGCTTCAGAGTTTGCTTTTTCTTTCCTTGGCAATAAAATAGCCACAAGTCATTCACAGCAACTGTTGTGTTTGTTCTTTATTGAGGTAGCATTTGAAGATGGGGTGAAGAGCAGCAGCACAATTTTGAAGTGCCATGGAAAGGCAGTTTTAAAGATGGGGCCCTCCCTGTGCGTTTTGCTTGTAGCAGCTGCTGAAGCCAAGCCCAGCAATTGGAGACATCAGCTCCAGTCCTCACCAGCCTGAAAGGTTCTTTCCTCCTGCAGCTGGGAAAATGGGGCTTAAAAAAACCTTCCTGCACCATTGGGGTGGCTGTTAAGGTGTAAGATCACCTGCTGTATAAGTAGGACCTCTAAATTCACAGGACAGTGCTACCCAGAGCCCCACAACCTCCACATTCACAGGACAGTGCTGCCCAGAGCCCCACAACCTCCACATTCACAGGACAGTGCTGCCCAGAGCCCCACAACCTCCACATTCACAGGACAGTGCTGCCCAGAGCCCCACAACCTCCACATTCACAGGACAGTGCTGCCCAGAGCCCCACAACCTCCACATTCACAGGACAATTCTACCCAGAGCCCCAGGACCATGCAAAGCCACAGAAACACTTCCAGAGCCTGACCATGTCCTATTCAGTCAGTCCTGGGGAACAGCTGATCCTCTTCTTCACCAGAGGCTGAATTATTGGCACCCTTACCAAAGAGATGCATGTGCACCCCTGCAGTGGTGCCAGGGCTGGGATGACCAATGGACACTAATGTCCTCAGCAGCCCCATCTGCCCCAAGCCATCACAGGCTGTATTCAAGCCCAGAGCCAGCAGCTGAGCCTTCCTAGGGCTGTGTGTAGGTTTGTCTCTACAGCTCTCTGCCCCACCAGGTGGCCTCCTGGATGGGTGCTGAATTTGCCTTGTCCCTACCAACCTCCCACATGCTATGGGTCCTTAGCAGCTGGCTCCACTCCACAGCTCAGGCACAGTGAGATGGGCTGAGGGCTGCAATAGCCCCTTGGCCCCCTGCCCTGAAAGAGCATTAGCCCTCATGGCACATGGGTGTGGGGGGCAGAAGTTGGCAGCCATTGACCAGAGTATGTGAGAGGGCTGGAGTAGACTGAGAGGCATTAGGTAAAGTAAAATCATTTAGAAAGATCTCTTGTGGGCTCTTTCTTGTGGGTCAGTCCTGTGCAGACCACCTCTTCATGCACAGCCTTTGTCCATGTAGGTGCTGTGCCCTTCAGTGTGTTAATGGCCTCTAGGAGGACTGAGAAAGTTTGCCACAGTGCCAGGAGCCCTCCATACAAACTATCTATCTGACCAGGATCCTCCTGCTGTGCTCATCTTCCTCAGGTCTAGAAGGAAGCACTAGCTGACCTTGCTTTTCAGGGTGCATGGGGCAGGAAAAAGCTTTGCCACAGGACACCTCTCACCCTGTTGGTCTGTGCCTGGCAGTAGCAGCAGTGAAATGTGACTGATGTAGGTTTTGGGTTTATATCTGCGTGGTCAAAGGGGTTTAGGGGAGAAAACCATTGTCTGCAAGCTCAGTGCTTATGCAAGACCCCACTTGTGTATCATTACTTTCCTCTCCCCTTGTGCTCTCTGTGCTTGTTTGCTACTCAGATGTTCTTCCCAGAGCTGCTGACAAGAGTGGGTCCCTGTAGAAAGCTACTGCTCCAGCACCACAGAGCCTCTGCATCCACTAAAGAGGACCACACATGCCCTGGCCAGGTGATCATGTACGGTGCTACAGCTCCCAGTCAGCAGGGATGAGGTAGGAAGCTTCTGCAGCTCCCTGTTCTGTGCTGTTTGCATTCATGTGCTGCAGAGGGTCTGCAAACGTTCCCCTTGGTGCCTGGGCAGATGGTTGTGGCTGGGCAGGTGGGCACACTGGGGCAGGGGCTGCTGTTGGTTTGATGCTCCTTGATTAGACCCAGCATGAAGGGCTGTTCTGCACGATGCACGATAAGCAGTGGGTGAACTGCAGAGATCTGAGCTAGCAGCTTGTGTCTCTAATCATATTTCTGAGAGATGCCAACAGAGGGCATCCGCTGCCAGGCACCAGCAAAGTCCCTGCTGCAGCCCCTCTGTCTGGCTTCAGATCCAGAACATCCCAGGCTTTTTAACCCTCTCCCACTTGGGCTCAGGTTAAGCTTTGTCAGAGGCTTTAAGCAGATGAGCTCTTTCAGTCTTTTAGAAGAAGAGGGAGGTTGGGAGGGGGGAAGAAATAATCCTCAGCTGCAGTCTCTTGGTCAAGGCAGGACTTTGGTAATTAGTGTCTAAAGGCAGTCTCCACACAGCCAGTTCAAAGTGAGGGTGGATGCTCTGTTCTCTGCAGCCATAAACAAAAATCAGAGGAGCTGCTGTGCAGGTGCTGGAGCAGAGCAGGAGATTTCCTGACAAATGTCCTGCCTTGGATGGATTTAAATAATGAGTTTTATTTATAGGTGTTTATTCCTGGCATTTAATCTCCTTGTTTCACATCTCTTGTGGACAGTCACAAAGAAATCAAACTTCTAAAGCCTGCTGCTCCCTCTGGTAAATACATATTGATGTTTGGGCTGTGGATCAGGCTCACTCTGAACACGCTGTCACTCTTGTTTTTGTTAAGACCTCACACCAAAACATGCAATACATTCAAAGGTAAGCAGCCTGTTCCATGGCAAGCTGTGAATCCAGTTCTAAGGCAGCAAAGGTCCCAAGGTATGGGCTGGTGTTAGGCAGGGCTCGTGTAAGGGTTAGGGATGGAAGAAGTCACATCAAGAGCTTCCCCCTGGACATAAAACCTGCAGAAGGTTAATAGGTGCAGGAGCTGGGAAATTGCTTTTAAGTAGGCTAGAAAGAAAGGTCAGTCTGATCTGGGTCAGGGCTTGGGTATAAAGGGATGATTCCAAGTGGTAGCTTTTAATGGAGTAAAAAAGACAGGACACCAGGCAGATACCCTGCTCCTCTCAGTCATCTGTCTCCTTTGAATCAGTCTGGATGGAGTGTGACCTCTTTGAGATCCAGCTGAACCTCAGGAGTGATGGAGCTGGTGATTGCTGGGCTCCCAGAAGTACATTCTGTTCTGGAGTTTCCAGCTGCACACAACATGGGATAAAGAGCTAAAAAAAACCAGGTTGCTGGTAGGCCTGGCCAGAATTGTCATCAGTGCTTAGGAAAGACCAATCTGCACCTCACAAAGCTACAGCTGATGTAAGCTGTGTCACATCTAGTGTGGTCTAGTTTTAGGTCTGGTTTAACACCTGATGTAGGAGCACAGAACTTTAACCTTCAAAAAGGTGCAGACATTCTCTATGGTGCAGCTGGAATTGCACAGAATCACAGAAGTGTTTTGTTTGGAAAAGACCTCTAACATTATCAAGTCCAGCCTTCAACACCACCATGGCCACTACACCATGACCCAAAGTGCCACAGCCACAGGTTTCTTGAACACCTGTAGGGATGGTGACTCTACCACTTCCCTGGGCAGCCTGTTTCAAAATGCCTGACCACTCTTTCAGTAAAGACATTTTTTTCCTAATTTCCAACCAAAACCTCCCCTGGCACAATTTCAGACTATTTCCTCACCTGATATCAGTGAGAAGAAACCACAAACATGATCTCTTTAGAAGCAGTGTTTGTTTTCTCTGATCAGCTCTCCTATGAGGACAGACTACAAGAGAGTTGGGGCTGTGCAGCCTGGAGAAGAGAAGGCTTCCAGGAGACCTTAGAGTAGCCTTCCAGTATCTGAAGGGGGCCTACAGGAAGGCTGGGGAGGGATTATTTACAAGGTCTTGCAATGACAGGACAAGGGGCAATGGGTTTGAACTGGCAGAGGGGAGATTTAGACTGGATGTTAGGAGGAAGCTACTTACAGTGAGGGTGGTGAGACACTGGTACAGGTTGCCCAGGGAGGTTGTGGCTGCTCCTTCCCTGGAGGTGTTCAAGGCCAGGTTGGATGAGGCCTTGAGTGACCTGTGCTAGTGGGAGGTACTGGCTACTAACTGGCTACTAACACCCCTCATCTGCTCTGGACACTAAGGTCATCTCAACTTAGAATCATAGAATCACAGAATGTTAAGGTTGGAAGGGACCTCAAGGTCCCATCTAGTTCCAATCCCCTACCATAGGCAGGGACACCTCCCACTAGCACAGGTCACTCAAGGCCTCATCCAACCTGGCCTTGAACACCTCCAGGCAGGGAGCATCCACAACCTCCCTGGGCAACCTGTGCCAGTGTCTCACCACTCTCACTGTAAAGAACTTCCTCCTAACATCCAGTCTAAATCTTCCCTCTGCCAGTTCAAATCCATTGCCCCTTGTCCTGTCATTACAAGACCTTGTCAACAGTGCCCCCCACCAGCCTTCCTGTAGGTCCAGTTCAGATTCTGGAAGGCTAAGGTCTCCTGGAAGCCTTCTCTTCTCCAGGTTGCAGAGCCCCAACTCTCTCAGCCTGCCCTCATGGCAGAGCTTCTGCAACCCTCTGAGCATCTTTGTGGCCTCCTCTGGACCCACTCCAACAGTTCCATGTCCTTCCTGTGCTGGGGGCTTCAGAACTCTACACAATATTATACATTGAATAAGGGCCAGAAGCATACAGCCAAATTTGATTTATGGAGTGCCATAGAGATTTAAGAAATTTATGATTTGATTAATCCATCCCATATATCTTTTCCTTTATTACCAGTAATTCACACTATAGATCATACCCTCCTGGGCAGCAGTTTGGCTGCCTGCTGGATGCCACTGCTTCCTAAGGGTTAAATTCTATGGTGCACCAACCAGACAACAAACTGTTGTCATCTGCTGGGTAAATATGCATTCAGTCAGTGCTGGAGTCTGACTTACCCAATAGATTGGTTCTGGTTTACCAAGTGAGTATGTATTTAGGACACGTAGTAGGTGCAGAAGAACATTACTATGAGTGGGGGTTGGAGAAGAAAGAAGAAGGGGGAAAAAAAAAAAAAAAAAAAAAAAAAGAGAAGATCCTTGCAGAACACAGTGATATGCCAGGGTGACCAAAGCTTCTGGAAAGCCAACAGGCATCTGCAGTGCTCCTAAAAATATATGCTGAGCCTATAGACAGATCTTCTGCAGGGGAACTGCCTGGTGACAGTCTTTACTAGCAGGGTGAGGAGCCTTGGCAGCAGGGCTGGCTGCTGAGGAACTGGTCCCTGCTGGCAATCTTTGTTTTCCCTCAGAGGGAGGTGGGGGTTTGGCACAGGGCAAGAAAAGCAAATCAACTAATTAACTCAATGAGGGAATAGAAAAAAAAATAAAAAACCAACAACAACTCAAACCCCATAACAAAACATACCTCTGACTGAATGAGGATGTGACCTGAGACTGTAGATGTCTGCTGCTGGTAAACATGCTTTCTGTTCTCTTCTTTTTTTTTTCCCCCCTGTAACACTATTGACATTTCACAATGACCAGAATATTTCAGAGCACATTTACCAAGACACAAGTACAGGATTTCAATACTGTCAGCTGCAGAAAACAGAAGGCAGGTCCTAAATTACTTTCAAAATCGTAACAATTTAAAAAGTGGAATACTTCCTAATTTGTCTTCTGGGTGTTGGTTTGGGTTTGTTGTTGTTTTTTTTTCCTTTGGCTCCTCTAGGTCACCCTGCTCACCTCCTACCCTGGGAGCAGCCCTTTGAAGAGGAGGAGGAGAAGGAGAGAGACGACTCTGGTTGCACTCTGAGTGGGGGGAGCAGCAAGCACACACCTGACAGCCCTGAAGCACATTCCCTGTGCAGGATCCAGGTGTGAAGTTTCTGCCTGGCCCTGCCATGGCTGCCGGGGTGGGGGGGCTGGGGGAACCTCTACCCCCTGCAATCCTTGGCCTCTGCTGATGTGGGGGCTGCCAATCAGCAGGAGCCCCTTTTCCCTTTTGCAACCAGGACTCCAGTCTGTCAAGGACTGCTGAGAATTGAGCATGGTTTCATCCAACAGCCTTTAATAAAGCCTGGGCTCTGTCAAGCTGCCCACAATTTCAGGCAGCCACCTCTTTCTGAAAGCCCTGCATCTTCATTACCTTCCCCTTGAGCCATCTGGTCCCCCCAACCTGACCTTTTTCAAAAAGATTGCTTAAAAAAATCTGGAGCACTCAGTCCCTAAACAGGAGACTTTGTGTGTCATGCTTAAGCCCAGAGCAAATTTTCATGTCCAAGCTGTAAAACCTTGAAAATAAAGATTTATAATTGAGATTCTGGCAGAAGCAGAGTGAACAGAGATGGTCTAATTAAATTCTGTGGTGGATATAATTAATCCATTTATTCATTTATTACCCTTTATACAGCTAATGCAGGCTACACCACCACCATTTGTTTGTGGAGAACCTGTTACCTGGCTGCTTGGTTTGGGCTGTGCAGCAGTTGGTGATGCTTTGGAGGGGCTGATCATAGAATCATAGAGTGGTAAGGNACTGTAAAGAACTTCCTCCTAACATCCAGTCTAAATCTCCCCTCTGCCAGTTCAAACCCATTGCCCCTTGTCCTGTCATTGCAAGCCCTTGTCAATAGTCCCTCCCCAGCCTTCCTGTAGCCCTCTTCAGATATTGGAAGGCTACTCTCAGGTCTCCTGGAAGCCTTCTCTTCTCCAGACTGCAGAGCCCCAACTCTCTCAGCCTGTCCTCACAGCAGAGCTGCTGCAGCCCTCTGAGCATCTTCGTGGCCTCCTCTGGACCCACTCCAACATTTCCATATTCTTCCTGTGCTGAGGGCTCCAGAACTGCACACAGGACTCCAGGTGGGGTCTGAGGAGAGCAGAGGAAAGGGGCAGGTGATGACCCTGTATTAGCAGATCTGATCTGATGGACGCTTCTTCAGAAGCCAACCCAGCTCTTGAGCAAGCCAGATTGTGAAGGAGCAGGGCAGAAAACAAACAGACCCTGGGTTCTGCTTCAGGTATTGGTGGGTGAGTCAGGTCAAATGTGGTGGCTTGGGAGAAAGGGAGGGTTTGGGTCTATTTTAGAGCAGCAGAGTGGATCTCTGCTGTCCTACACACCTGGCACTGTGGCACTGAACTGTCACTCTGCACTACTGAAGGTGCTGTAATATCCTCACTGATGTTGATTTCTGCTTTCTCTCCTTCATAGCTCAGGGTGGAAATGGCACTTACAAACCCAGAACACAGATAACTACTCTCACATCCTTTGGGAGAGTCTCATCTGACTAAAAGCCTGGCTGGCTTTTCCAGAACGGAGCTGTTTCTTTTCACCAAAGACTTGTGTTTTTTGCTTCATTTTCTTGCCACTGTCAAGAATCAACCAGAGATTATTTTTCATTAAATTTTAATTGGGCACTGTCCCCTTCCTGTGAGCAAACTTTGAGCATGTATGGCTTGAATGTGGAGTAAAATCCATCTGCTTGAGAGGAAAGAAGTGCAGGGAAAATCCTTTCTCGCTGGCATCTCTATCTGGGCAGAGTGTCCTGCTGCAGATGCACAGTCTGCAGTTTCTCCTCTGGGTCTCTTAGCCCATCCATCTCTCAGGCAATGAAAGCCAATACCTCCCCCCATCACTCTCCCCTCTCCTCCCCCTCCCTGCACTGCTCCTTAATATTTCATGCATCAAAGAAGTTTCACTTGTAATGCAAAAACTGATTAATTAAGTAGAGTGCAAGAGTTACATGCATTTAAAGTTTCTTTCATCTTGGGATGGAGAGAAGCCACGCTGGAGGCATCGCTGCTCATGAAAGAGTGTCGAAGGGCAGGCAGTGATGGAGTGGCTGTGTGGTGCTGATGGAGGGGAAGGGATGGCCTCATTCCCTGAGCTTTTGCTCAAGCAACAGGCTGCATTCCAGTTGTGCCTTTCTCGCTTTCTCCTGAAGTGTACTCACTAGCCAGGCTGGTCTGTGCCTCCCTCTGGCAATGGGGCTGTTTGGGGAGAGGATGTGCAGCAAGGTGCTGAAGGATTTGCCTTAGGTTGTATGAGGTCTTCTTTCAGCATGGCTCTGGTCTTGAACATACCTAGCATGCTGCTGATACTGCTGGTGGGTAACAAGTCTTAGGAGAAGCAGCTGAGTGGACTGGGGTTGTCTAATCTGGAGATGAGGAGACTGAGAGGAGACCACCTCACTCTCTACAACTATCCAAAATGCTGGGGCGAGGTGGTGGTGGCTCTGTTCTCCCTAGTATCAAGTGATAGAACAAGGGGAAGTGTCCTCAAATTGTACAAGGAGAGGTTTAGATTGGATCTCAGGAAAAATTTCCTTACTGAAAGAGTGTTCAGGCATTGGAACAGGCTGTGCAGGGAAGTGGTAGTTACTGTCCCTGGAGGCGTTCAAGAAATATGTGGACGTGGCCCTTTGGGACATGGTCTAGTGGGCATGTAGGTTTTGGGCTGATGGTTGGACTCAATCTTAAGGATCTTTTCCAACCAAAATGATTCTCTGATTCTGTCAACAGCTGCTTAGCTCCTCAGTGTGCTCCAGGAGGAGTTAGAAGGAGGGAGGTAGTAGAGGATGATGCCACTCAGAGGAGGACTCAAAATGCCCCGATGCAGTGATGATGGTTATCCAGCCCACAGACTCCACACCTTAAGTCAAGGCTGTTAATGTCTGTTTAGTTTGTAAGTCGACACAGAAAGCTAACAGCCTTTCCTAGCTGCATGTATTCTGCAGCCCCTCTTACCACACCAGGCCCTTCTAAAAGGCATCCAGGAGCTGTTTCCCAGCACACGGTGGTGGTTTGTGTCTATGCAGTAAAAGGCAGAGTCAACACCTCGCGTTTAAGAAGGGAAGAGGAAATTCAGCTGCTCCTGGCTGCGAAAACAGGGAAGCAAAAGCTAGCAGAGTGTCCCCTCAGGGTGCTTATCTGGAAGAGGTCAGGAAGCTCCTAGTTTGATGCCACGTCAGAAAGGCAACATCTCCTGCAGCACCGAGCACAGCGAGAGGTCTGTGGGCTCACCATTAACCTAGAAGCAAGAACGTCACCTCCTGAATCGCAAAGGACACTTCCTGCATCCCCTCACTCTCTCTCCCAGGAGGTGCTTCTCTGAATTGCTGACCCAGCCTCTCTTGCCTCGCCTGTGAGAGCTGACAAAAGCACAGCTTGAGCAATGTGGTTGTTGGCCGCAGTCGGATACCGCATGGCCGCGGAGCAGCGTTTGTACACCGCCGCTTAGGAGCCAAATTAATTTTGTGGATTCACAACACAAAAATTCACAACACAAAAATTCTTTCTCACTTCTTCAGTGGAGTTATTGACGCTGCTGTGACTCTCGCAGGGTAGAATAGAAGCCTCTGATTACATCATAGCTGTGTGACTGACTTTCTCCTCCGCCTGCTAGCAGTAGGAGCTGTGATGTACATTAGACAGAAATTGTTCTCTATGTTGTAAATACATAGTGCTTTTTAATGATTGCTGCTGGATGTACATATCTGTGGTAATAGGGCCAATTGAAAACCACTTCAGAAAGCTGCTATTGATATCTTTGCTATCACCACCTCCTCCTCTGCGCCAGGCGATAAAAGATGCATTAGTTCTGGGTGTCCAGAAAGCCAGCTCACAGGACTGGGAGTTGAAGAATGCTTCATCTGTGACCCTTTAAATGAAAATGGCTTTTTATTTCCCTCTCTCTCCCTCCTTT
>VWZE01024085.1:175423-212331 GCA_013396675.1 Eubucco bourcierii | reverse complement strand
GTGCTCCGGGAGAACGATATCAGTTGGAGCGGAGCCCCGCCGCCCGCTGCCGCCGCCGCTGCCGCCGCCGACTCCCGCTTGCTGCTCTTCGTCCGCAGCGAGCTGCCCGGCCGCGTCGCCGTGCAGGACGATCTGGACAACACCGAGCTGCCCTTCTTCACCCTCGGTAGGCACCGCGTCTTGTCCCGTCCCACCGGTACCCTCCCGCCCCACCCCAGCACCCTCCCGGGCCGCGGAGCATCCCGATGCTGTCAGCCTGCGGCGCCGGGATTTTTGAGTCGTGTGTGTGTGTGTGTCCCTTATCGTGGACAGCTCGGTTGTGTTTTGGAGCTCTCTGCCGCTGCCCTTGGTGCACCCTGTTTGGGGATTTTTCCTTCTGGGGAGAGATGTTTTAGTAGGGCCTGAGGGCTTCTGCCTTGTGAAAGCCCTAAAGCCCTGGGAGCGAAGCCTCCCGGCTCAGGCTGCAAAGTGCTGGGTGCTGCCTCTTGTGCTCCAACTTGAAGGCTTAGCCCTGGAGGAGGTACCGCCGAGCCTGGGAGAAAGAGAGAGGCGGTTTGCCAAGCTAGAGCCTAATTTTATAAAGGCTTCGTCTTAATTCTCGGAGCTGGCTCTTGCTTCACGCACAACTCCACGCCTGGGGCTGTGGCGAACGCCTGCGGACTTTCCTCCTATCTCAGCTTGTGTGGGGAGGAGGATGGGAGTAGAGATCGTTCTGTTGTCGTACTTTTGTCTCAATGCTGTATCCTGCTGTCTCAGAAGAGGTTTCCGAGCTGCATCTTGTCACTTTTAGCTCTTTCTGTGCCGTAGTCAGTCTGGGTGCACACACACCCCACCAAGGGATCTGTTCAAAAGGCTATATGGACAGCACAGGCTTTACTCAACCAGGTCTCATATTCTTTTTTGTTGATCTCTTCTTTATCCACTTGCTTTTTCTTGGTCTTTTTGGTGCCTGATGCCCAGGATAATTCAAATACCTCCTTAACTTTGAAAGGTCTGAGATGCTGCTTGACACCGCTGGGTTTTGATGCCCAGCATCTCACCCTGCGTGTGTCAGGCATGTTGAGGTGTGCCCGGGTGGGCACCTCCCGCAAGTCCCTTACTGTTCCCCGTGGAAGCGAAACCTTTCCCTGGGTGCAACGTGCTGGGATAGAAAACTGCCTGTGTCTCTTGGTCCTGTCATTTTTACCTTTTGTGCAGCCTTCTTGTAGCAAGTGCCTGTAATAAATGAGTTGATGGTACTTTTGGAGCCTCTTGGGCTCCGGCTTTGCAGTGTGGCTTCCTTAGACATGGTTGGGCAACTGCCAAAATCCCAAACAAAGCAGATGTGCTGTTTAAAGTAATGAAAGTGAAGAATCAAAGGGTTGGTGCAGTAGACAGGACGTTTACCTCACAGTGATTAAAAGTAACAAGAAGTTTCAAGGTTCAGGGGCTGGAGTTTTCAGAGGAGAGTGCAGGTCCTTCAGGGACTGGGTATGAATCGCAGAGTGATCTAAATATACCAGAAGGCAAAGAAACCCTCTGTGTGTAGCTTAGTAATAGCTCAAGTTGGAGGAGAGAAATTTGTCTTGATAGATCAGAGGCAGGATCTTGTCTAGCAAATCCTCTTTCTATCAGTGACTGCCAGTGGAGACAGACCATGCCTTGGTCTAAAAAATTCTCTTTGGATCACCCGGGTTATTGGTTATGCATGCACTCTTGAATATGCAGCATGTCTTGTGCAAAACTCTGGGCCTTTTGCTGTCCCTTCCTGCACAAAAGACCCCAAAACTTCCCCACCTGTTTCACCAAACCCACAGGCATTAGGCAGATGGGAAGATAAATGGAAGCTTTGCCCATGGTGGGATGGCTTCATCGCGGTCCTGAAATTAATCAGCATGTTGCCTCCAGAGCAGGTAAAATACTTGTCCTTCCCCAAGGTCTAGCTCATGAATTGCTGTGGATGCTCTGATATTTCAAATTTGTTGCATTTCTCCCTGTCTCCTGGTGTGGCAACTGAGTCTCCTCACAGTTAACTCTTTTCTGGATGAGGGCTTTAGAGGATTTCTGCTGCCTTGTTTTTCTGATGCAGGAAGTGAGGCAGGAGTTTGCTCTAGTGGCTTTTTCTCCCCACATCCTTTTCTAAGTTCATCAGTGGTTGGGAACCAGAGATGTGCTGCTGCCTCATGATGGGCTCTGGGAGGTGAATGTCACATAACATGTGGGAGGTCAGTTGAATGGCTTTGGAGTGATATGGGATCAGGGATTGCTTTAAACAGTAACTGCTTATTGCCAAAATCTTCACTAGCCCTTGCTGTTGGTTGATTTCTGATGCTGGTATGTATTTATGTGTGCTGCTGAACATCCTGAGCTCTGAAAGACATGCAAAAACTGATGTCCTGCTGACTGCAAATGTGTTGAGGGGTCCTAAATCTCTTTCAGACCTGCTAGCAAAGACCACTTTCTGACCTCACAGGGGTAAGGAATGGAGAGAAAGACGTCCCAAAGCACATACCTCAGGACAGCCTGACTGACATCCTGGAGAAGGTTTTGAAACTTAAAAAAAACAAAAACAAAACAAAATAAAGGAAGAACATAAACCAGGCAGAGCTGAGTTGTGGTGCTGATACTACAGACTCTGAAGTGAAATATGTTGGGAATAAATTGAGGCCATCTCATTCTGCAGGGCTCAAAAGTCTTTCCAGACCAGGAAGCAGGTAATAAAATGTTGCCTTGCTTGGTGGAGAGGAGTTTGTTCAAGCAGGCAGTCTGTAGTCCTGGACCTGGTCAGCAGCTCCCAGCTTAGTGAGTCTTCTGATGCTGGAGTGTTTCCTGTGCCTCTTCTCACTCCTTTGCACTAAAGGGGAGTGGGGGTTCTGTAAGCAAAGGCTGGCAGGTGCCAGAGCCTCATCTGCAGTTCTGTGAAATTCATCAAGTCCAACTGTGTATTTCACACTGCCAAGTCCACCACTAAACTACGTCCCTAAGTGCTGCATCTTCTGTTGGTTCTTTTTAAGGGCAGACCAAGTTAAAATAGGCTGAGGAGATGGTTGCTGCAAAGCACACAGTGCTCTGTGTCTCTTTTCTTTAAAGGATTCTTCCTTCTAGGGAAAATGCAGCTTCTTCTGTTCCCTGACAATATGAGGTTTTATTCACTTTGTAAGTGCATTAAAGTGAGAGCTTCCAGGGTTACATCTCTGCCCACGGGGGAAACCTGGACTGAAGGAGCCACGGCATGACTGGGACAAAAGGAGAAAGCAGCACTAGAGAATCTCCACACAGCTGAACCCTGGCCCCACAAGGTGCTTGGAGCAGCAGCAACAGCAGAAACTGCTTGATGACCCGCTGAGGGGTGCGTGGGGGCTGGCAATGTTCTACTGCCAGATCCTCTGCCATGGGCACAACCAGCACCTGACCTCCTGCAGGCAGATGTGGAGGCCAGCAGGGTATGGCTTCATCCTCTCCCACTGGAGATGAAAAACTTTGTTTTGTTTCCTTGCTGCATGCTTCCTGGGCTGCTGCAGGAGACCACCTGCCAAGGCACGGATGGGCAGCTCTAGTTCACCTGATGTCCCTTGTTCAGCAGGTTGTCTCGCTTCCTGTATTTCCTATGCCTCAGTTTTATATTTGTTCTCTTTTGCATTAGAGACAAGAAGGATGTTTCTCCCCCCACCCGCCAGTTACATTACTATAAAATTACCCAGCAAAGCACAGTGGTGGCAGGAAATGACAAATGTAACTTTGCCACCAGTGCATTATGAATTGCTGTGCATCCCCTTTCCTGAAAAAGCATCCTGCCCTTTCCTTAACCTTGGCCACAGATGATGCTTTGCGGTATTCCTCCCCCCACCCCACCCCGCCGTACACCTCTAATTCTTCTAGTGTTACGCTGGCAAGCGGTGCAGCCTATCATTGACTTTATTCTTGTAGAATGAGGTCTCAGGAAGGTGTGTCTTGATTTAGTCAGCAGCCATGTGTTCTGTACAATAGCTGTTCCACCAGCAGCAGAGCCTGCTTGAAGTGCAATTGAGGGAATGAAGCAGTTAGCTTCCGAGCTAATTTCGACGAGCTCCGTCTATGTGTGAGCAGATAAATATAGAGGAGAGAGATGGGAAGAGGCAGACAAAATTTTCACCACTGCTCTTACCCAGTAGTGGCTTACATAAGAATGGTTTACTACACACTTCTCATAAATGGCTTTAATGGATGCTGTTTGATGGGTGTCTGCCGTGCTCCCAGATGCTTTGTTTTGGAGGTTGTCAGAAAACTGCTCCTGCAGCTACATTACTGGTGCCCCACCATGGCCCCTCTGCCTGGCTGATGATCATCCCCTGCTGCTTGGAGCTGTGCAGCTCCTCCATCTCATCAGTAGGTCGCTGCCACTTCTTTTGTCTTCTTTCTTAACTTCTCTTGAAGCCATCTTGTGGCTTGAACTTCTCCTCTGTAGAGTGAGAACCCATTAAAATAAGGGAAAGCACTTAGTTCCCTGTGGATTGTTTGAATTTACTGCTGCTTCTGAGAACACTCAAGCTGTGTTTCACCACTCTTGCTTTTGTTGGCAGCTCTTTTTTTGCCAAGTGGGGTGGAGAGACTGGAGGGTGCCTGGGGAGTGTGGGTGTCACTGAGACTGTTTGATGCTGCCATTCAGAAATTATGACCTCTGCTTTGAGTTGATCTGTGAGATCTGGAGCAGCATCATGCAGATGGCAGTCAGAGAACATTCCTGGTGTGAGGCTCTGCTCTTCAGGGCATGGCATCTAAACCCAGGGCTGTCTCTGCAAAGAGAAACTGATTAGCAAAGTTTGGTTTCAAAACTTCCTTTGCTGTTACCTTTCTACTCGACTTGACTTGAAGAGCTGCAGTGCATATCTGGCCAGAGGTTTGGTTAGTCAAATATTTGGTTATGTTTTGGTTTTTTTGTTTGTTTGTTTTGTGGTTTTTTTTCTTATTCTTTTTGTTGTTGTTGTTGTTGTTCTGGATGTACCCAAAGGGTAAAGAGTCACATCTTGCACTAGGCTAATGGAGGGAGTCAAAAAGCCTCAGTGAGGTGGTCCAGTGAAGATGAAACATGTTGGTGGCCTCCTTAGGATAGGGACTGGGGGTGATGTAGACTTGAAGCTGGAGAATGCTTCCCCCCTTCTTCATACCCACCCACAGGTGGGCATGACTACCTGGGCCCTGGTAGTCATGGTGGCTGCATGAAGAGGGTCTAGGAAAGTAAGAAATCATTCTGGTAGCATTTCCCTCCCCTCTTTGTATGAAACTGTGTGGTTACTGAAGCTTTCCAGGCTGCTGTGTTCTTGTAATTGGAAAGGAACGGAAGGAGAGCTCTGCTCAGGATGAGGTTGTACTGGTGATGCAGGTCCTGAGCTGAAGATCTGTCTGCTGTAGCTGCAGGAGAGGTGAGCTCTGCAACACCCAGAAAGGCTGTGGGCACGAAATGCCCATGAAAATGAGTTGGTCCTCAGCCGACCACTTCTCTCCCTGTAGGCAAGGCTGACCATGGCTTGTCCAGCACGGTGAGAGTGTGGACTTGAAGGGGTTTAGCTCTGTCTCAGGTAATTTCTGGGGTGAAAAATCCCAGTTAAAGCTGGGAATCTGTAATGGTGTGGCAGGCTGTGCTCAGGGAGTTGCTGCTTTCCAAGAGTACCCGCATTGACCAGCTAGTGGCAACAGAAGATTAACTATGGAGAGAGAAGCTGCGTTTCTGCAGCTCAACTGCCAGGCTGGAGCAGCAGTGGGAGGAGGCTGCTGGCTGGGGATCCCCTCTGCTCCCCCTTCCTCCCATGGCGTGGCAGAGGGTTTTCCATGATGTCCATGTGCCAGAGACCTTTATTGCTCTTCTGCTGGAAGGTAAAAAAAATAATGTGCTTTTCTTCAGAATTAAGTGGGGAGCTTGGATTTTTCCATGGGCACTGGGAATGTAGGCAGCCTCCAAGTGCCACCCTGTGCCACCACACAGATGGCCATTATCCTCAAAACTTACTGTCTTTTCCTTCCTAAGCCCTGAAAGTGTGAGTCTCAGCTGTGTGGAGGACCAGTTTTTGTGCTGCCCCAGTGATAAGGTGCTGAAGTGTGATGTTGGCTGGCTGTGAAAACAGACTGAGCCCTGGGGCTTTCCTGGTGTAACAGTTGAGGCATGGGGCTGACTGGGACAGCAGGAGAGTGTGTTGATGCTGCTTGTGGGAACAATGAGGTATTGATCTTGTGCTACCTTGACTTACATGTTAGCAGTTGTAAGTTGTTTGAGGAACATCTACCACTGCACTAAAAAGTCTTGTAGAGTGTGGGGGTAGACCAGGGTTGGAGCAGAAAGAAGAAGTGAAGAAAACAGAATTGTCTTGAGTGAAGTCTTTCATTATCTGTAATGGCTCCAGTACAGCTCACATTGGGAGTGTTCTCTGGTTGCACAAGCTGAAATGATAGAATCATTTCAGTTGGAACAGACCTGTAAGATCATCAGGTCCAACTGTCAACATAACACCACCATGGCCATTAAACTGTGCCCCAAAAAGTGTCATGTCTGCAGAGTTTTTGAACACCTCCAGGGACGGTGACTCCACCACCTCTCTGGGCAACCTGTCCCAATGCCTGCCCACTCCTTCAAAAAGAATATTATTTTTCCATAATATTCAATGTAAGTGGGGAAGGATGAGCTTTGGCTAGTCTTGCCTTTCTGCTCCCTTGTCTTGCCCCTGTCAGTACCTGTGGAGTGGGCAATGGCATCAAGCAGAGCTGATTCTTGTGCATAACCAGCTTAAGAAATGGTGCCACTTAAAAGAATTGAATGCTTGTGCTGCTGCTCGGGTCTCAGCTAATGCAGTTAAGGTTTCCAGTGTCCAGACAGTATGGAGACACTTAATGGTATTGAAGAAGCAGAATGGGGACGAGCAGTGATCTTGGCTGCTGACTGGGTGAGGCTTTCTGGTTGTCTCCTAGGAAGGAGGCAGGTGGGGAAAAAAATAAATCACAGAGTAAGAGATTTTGGCCCATCAATCCCTTTGGGCACCTTCCCTGTATGGTGTGCGGGAAGCAGTGCTCTTGAAGGCACCCAGCACGTGGTGGGGGGAGGAAGCAAACATTGCTTGCAGGAGGAGGTTGGGCTGAGAAGGCCTGGAGAAGATGGGGCAGATAAGCTTTGGAGCCAGGGCTGTGCTCGCAGGCAGAGGCGGCTGGTGGGGAGGGATCTGAGCTCTGTTTCTCCTTACGTGCTGGCCACCAGCCTTGCAGCCCTCCCTCTCTGCTTCCACCTTGCCTGTCTCCATGCAAGACAAAGTCTGTGTGAAACCGCAATGGGCTCTGAAAGCAGCAGCGAAAGGGGAGAAATTTTCCATTAGCAGCATCAGCAGTAAAAGAGATTTTTTCCCAGTCACCTGGTAACTGCTGTATTTAGGAAGATTACTGAGCTGATGGTGTTGCTCCCAGGCATATGCATGGGAGTGATCCTGTTAAGAGCAGGAGGCAGGAGCCAGCATGCATGGTCACACGTGGAGATGTGGAGATGAGCTGGCAGAGGTTAGGTGGGCATCTCTCTGCAGGGAGCTGGGACCTGCTGGGCCTAGTACCTCACTTGTGCTGTAATCTGCTCTTCCAGTGCACCAGAATGAAGCAGAAACTGTGTGGCCAGCTGCTCTGCTGAGTTGTGGGAGCGGGGAGCAGGGTGTGGGATCTGCCCATCCTCAGGTGGTGGAGGCAGGCCCTGAGCCCAGTCTGCCTTTGGGGACGGGCTGTGGATTTTGATGCCTGGTGCCTCTCTGCTTTTGAGTCCGATGAGAATTAGAGAGTTATAGACTGGTTTGGTTTGGAAGGAACCTTTAAAGGTTGTTTAGTCCAATCCTCTTGCAGTCAGCAGGGACATCTGCAACTAGAGCAGGTTGCCCAGAGTCCCAAGCAACCTGACCTGGAATGGTTCCATGTATGGATGTTCTCCCACCTCTCTGGGCAACCTGGGCCAGAGTTTCACCACCATCAGTGTCAAAAATCTAGACTGAGATCCGAGATATGCCTACAGAGGGGTGCAAATACCCAAAGACCCTATGGATAAAACTGGTGATGTGAGCAACCCCTCCCAGAGACCCACAGCCCCATTACCACATAACTGGCTTGCAAGGTCTGGAGACTCCAGATTTACTTGCAAACAATGAACATAGAACCCTAGAACTGTTAGAAAAACCTAAGACCACTGAGCCCTACTGTCAACCCAACACCACCATGACCATTAAACCATGTCCCCATGTGCCAAGTCTACACATTTTTAACATTTCCAGGGATGGTGACCTCACCACCTCTCTGGGCAGCCTGTTCCTGTGCCTGACCACTCTTGCAGGAGGGAATTTTTTCCTAACAGCAAGAGCTCAGCTGTACTGACCCCTTTGAGACTTTGGGTTTTTTTTTTTTTTCCTTTTCCCCTCCCTCATCTCTCTCTGGGGGACAAAGGGGTGGCCTCAGGGCTGCCTTGAGCTGGGCTCCCTGGCCAGCCCTGGGGGACTGCTGACTGCCGAGGCAGTGATCTGGCATTGCAGAGCATGCCTGCAGATGCTGCAGTCACCACTGCATCTGTCCCAAGGCCATTCATAGCCCAGATCCTTCCCTTGCTGCCTGAGCAATCAGCGCTCCAGGGAGCTCAGCACATCCCTAAAATATGGGATCAAGTGACAGAAAATAGGAGCTGGCAACAGCAAAGGAATAATTTTTTTTTTGCCTCTAGCCAACTGCTCAGTAACATCAGCTTGGTGATGCACAGCTCCCGTGTCAGCAGCACATTGTGTTGGCTAATGGGGGCAATTTGTGTACAGGAGGAGGGAGGGCTGGAGCAGAGCATATTCTCTGCAGCCCAGGCCCAGGCCCTGCTGCTTGCCCACCCCAGCCAGAAAGCCCCAAGTCTGTGTACTCAAACTGATGAGCCTCGTTCTCTGCTCATGCTTGTTGTGTTGCTCTTCTGCTGCCTGGGGGTCTGATGAGGGGTAGGGTAAAAGTTGATGCCACCATCTTAATGACTCATGTGGTAAGCATCCAGAGTGATATCTGCTCCTTGGGGCAACTCCCCTCAGAAGGGCTCCCAGGGGAGATGCTGCCAGTTGTTCCCACCTCAGTCTCAGTTACTCAGTTACTCAGTCTGCTCTGTGAGAGTGGAGGGAGATGAAAGATCTTTCACCTTGCTTGGTTGGGGGGGAGCAGTCACCTGTGTGCTGGGTTCAACATGGATGGTGACCCTGAAGAGCTTTGGGGCTTGTTGGGACAGCTGATACATCTCTTCCTTCTCTTTCCATCACACTGCCGTCTTGTCCTTTGAACCTCACATCTGTTTAAATTAAAGGATTTAAAACCATTTTTCCTACCCTGTAACATGCTCAGGGAATTCCTCTCAGGTTTCTCTGAGAGTCATCATACTCCTTACTCCTCCACCTCTAATGTCTTGGGAAGCTTAGACAGAGAGAGGTACCCAGAAGGAGTGAGGTGTTGGGAAGGGCATCCAAAGGGTGGATGCGTGTTCCACTCCTATCCATGCCATCCAGACTGGGCAGCCTGTGGTCATGCTGTGCCCACAGTGGCATTTCAAGCATCAATTAGGCTTCCAGAAAAAGTAGAACACATTTCCTTCCTTCCCTCCCTCCCCAAGAGAGGAGGTTGAAGAAGAGCCAGCCTGAGCCAAAACAGCATACTGGGATTTACTTCTGTGTATCTGGGGCTTCTGCTGGTTCAGGATCTGGTGTGGCCTGGGATTCCCCAGCCCCAGGATCACCCAGTGGATGTGGCAACCATCTCCTATCGTCTTCTGTCTGCAGGAGGTGCTCAAGGTGGGCAGCTGAGGGTCTGCTGGGGGATGTCAATTCTAGGTACCACTTGACTGAGGTAGATTGAGCTCCTGAGAGCCTCTGGCTGTTCCCAAGGATGTCTTTTGGGACATGAGGCTGTATGGTAGGTCTGGATGAAAAAAGGGATGCTGTAGAGGAGCTGATCACAGCAGTGTCATTTTGAGAACCAGACAGGTATGTCTGAGAGTGAGACATGTTGGAGACACATCCAGCAGCGGCGACGCTGGCCTCGTCTGTGTAGGTGGGTCTTTGCCTGCTGTTAGCAGAAACATGTTGGCTGCTCCATCTACTGTGTTCACATCAGGGGCTTCAGCATTTTTCATCCCCTGTGGAGCTGGAGGGAGGGCTGTCGGGGTGCATTTGTCACCTGAAGAGCCCCTGGGCTTCGGCTGAACTTTGTGTTGTAGCAATAAAACCGTGGTAGGAAATGTGTGCTGTAACAAAGCCCATGGATATAATACATGCGTGGCATACTGTACCTTTCATCTTGAAGGATTCCCAAGGAGCTTTACAAACTCGGTGTGCTGCAGCCTGCCAGGGTGACTGAATGCTATCAGTAAAGGCTGCAGTCTAATCTCTGTGGTAGCATGTTCCACCACCACCCTCCCCACCCCCCAGCTCTCTCTCACAGGGAGAAATTTACGAAGTCTGCTCTTGGTTTAGGTGTTTCCCTTCAAGCTTGAGTTTCTCAGGAGAAAAAGGAAAACCGTGTAGCTGTTTGTTATGCAAAACCAGCCAAGAAATATTCTTCCTGGGGCAGTGGGAGTGGGTGGGAATTACTTTCACGCAGCTTCAACAGCTTTGGATCTTGGCAGAAAAAGCTTTCGCAGGGGAATGTGCCCTCGGTGCAGCCCTAAGAAAGGGGATAATGAAGTCTGAGCACTTGAGAAATTGCTGCTGGGCATAGGCAGGGTGGCAGAGTTCAGCTGAGGGGCACAGGGGCAGCTCTTAGCGGGGAGATTGTAAGTGTCTGCCTGAAACAGTTGTGTAGGTGTTTCATCACCCGGTGTCCCCTGCTGTCCCTGCAGAGACAGTCTCTGAGCCAGCTCTTGGGGTGTCCACGTTCCACAGCCTTTCAGCAACACCTGGGCTCCTGCTGCCTCCAACCCAAGGAGAGGTGAGGCAGTTCCCTGGCTTAGAATCACAGACTTGTTTTACTTGGAGAAACCCTGGAAGATCATTGAGTCCAACCATCAGCCTAACACCACCATGGCCCTTAAACCACGTCCTGAAGTGCCATGTCTACACGTTTTTGGAACACCTCCAGGGTTGGTGACTCCACCACTCCCTTAGGCAGCCTGTTCCAACACCCAAACACTCCTGCAGGAGAAGTTTTTCCCAGTCTCATTGGTCATCCCTTGATCATCTTTCAACTCCGCTTTGGTTTATTTTCATCTGCTCTTGGCTTACCTGGAACTGTGGGGAATGTGGGAGGTGTCTGAAGTTACTGTTGTTGGTAGTAGGGCCCAAAAATCAAAACTGGAAGTGGGCTAAGGGGCACTAAACGTAGCTGTCATCTGAGGCATATGCTTGAAAAGTGACAGTTAGCCCCAGTCTATTTTTGTTTGGAGTGGTGCACACTTAGCCTGTTTTGTTTAGCAGTTTGTTTATGGGATGTGTTTTCCCATCCTGTGCAGCTCCTCAAATGTGTGCTATAAACAAACTGTAAAATCAAAAGCGGCTTTTACGTGTTCCCATTAAATGCATCCTGGTGCAGAGGAGATCCAGGGTGCGTGGGGCCTGCCAGACTGAGGTCCTCAGTTAAGGAGGAGAAAATACAGCAGTGAAGGAGGTTATTTTGCCATGCCTGAGTATGGGAATTGCTGTGGGTGCCTCTGGGATGGAGCTGGGACACCTCAAGAGCATGCCAACCTTTTCATTCATTTCTCTCTATGTTGGAGGCTCCAAAGCTTCTCATGCTCATCCCTGAGGACTGCAGGTATTGCCACCTGCAGCTCCTTTTGCTTTGCCTCCTTCCCTGGACCCCATCAAGATGGTTCCTCAGGCCAGAGGGGATGGAATGTGGTGTTGCCAGAGTAGTTCATGGATCCTGGTTATTTAGAGGGACAATTCAATCATTATTGAAGGCTCTCAAGACAGACTGTGAGAGTTGGAGCTGTTCAGCTGGAGAAAGGAAAACCTTAGAGCAACCTTCCAGTATCTGAATGGGAGTGTAGGACAGCTGAGGAGGGACTTTTTATAAAAACTTATAGTAATAGGATGAGGGGGAATGGATTGAAGCTTGAGGAGGGCAGATTTGAATTGGATATTAGAAATTCTTTACAGTGAGCGTGGTGAGATGCTAGGAGACATTGCCCAGGGAGGCTGTGGATGCCTCCTCCCTGGAGGTGATCAAAGCCAGGTTAGATGAGGCCCTGAGCAGCCTGATGTAGTGGAAGGTGTCCCTGCCCATGGCACAGGGGTTGGAACTGGATGATCATTAATGTCCCTTCCAATCCAACCCATTCTATGACTTTCAGAAAAGCACTAGGGGACTGTGGTGGTTCTTGCTGCAACTGCATGCCTTCTGCTGGATCAACAGCCGTGTGTTCCTTGCTTTAGTTTTCCTGAGCAGGATCAAAGGGGCTGGAAGTGTATTTAATTAAATGGCAGCAGCCTTGCCTTTTAATGCAGCTCAGGAAACCAGAGGTGCTTGAAGACACAAACTCCATTACAGTGCTTCACCTCTTATCGCATCCTGGCGCTTGCTGTTTCCTCCTCTTCTGTTCTTTGCTCTCTCCAGACAAGCAGCACAGTGGTCCTTACTGTGTTCCTGGAGGAAATCCATTATCCAGCGGCATGGCAGCTGGGAAGGAGGTCTGGGACGTTGCCTGTAGGGGCTGCTCGTAGGCAACTTGGGGGTCTTGCCGGAGCAGCAGTTTGCAGCACAGACAGGCTGCTCCTCCTTGTACTCAATTTTATTCTGCTTCTGTAGCAGCTGCCGGTGCTGCTGAGCTGACAAGCTGTTCCTTCACATGCCACAGCCCAGCAGCCTGCAGGAACAGGGACAAGAGCTGGGATTTGGGCAGGATGCAAGCGCCGGGAGCTGGAGGAGTGGGGATGCTGCCGGCCTCGGCTTGTGCTCCCTAGGAGTGAGTGCACTGCCCAAAATTGTGTGTGCCAGGGGAGGTTTTCTCTGCCGCCCGGGCTCGTTTAAAGACTGTTGTAAAACCTTTCCCTTCCTTGTTGATGAGGGTTTTTACAGCGTCCTGCAATGAGCCACTTAAAAGCGAAACAGGAGGAAAACAACTCTGCAGCACTCCTGCAGGCTGAGCTGGGGTGGCAGCAGGGGGGCTGTGTTGGAGGGAGAGACAGGCTGCTTGGAGGGGATGCTGAAGGGAATTTGAGACTCCAGAGAGCCCTCTCTTTGCAGGGCAACCTGGTGGTGGTTCTCCTATGGCATCTCCTATCTACTTTCCCTCCCCAGACCCATGTTCCCTGCTGCTCTGCAGGCTTCTTGGCCAGTTTGGTGTGTGCCCCAAGTCACAGAAACCAAATATTTTAGTAGACCTTCATCTCTAAATGCTCTCTCCAGCAGGAATGGTACAAATTTGTCCATGGACCTAGCCTGCACCTGGAGCAACTTTTTGGTCACCTCCCTAGGAAGGGTGTCCCAAATCACCTCACCTGCTGCAACCTTCCTTTGCAGGGAGCTGGTGTGAGACAGCAGCTTCCTGTGCTGCTAGCAGAAGGGATCTGAGCTGGGAAGGAAGGTGACATCCCAGCTGCGGCTCAAAGAATCAAGGGCTTTCTGTGGATGTGATGCTGCCAGACTGCTTGTGCTGATCATCTCTGGACAAACCTGCTCTGAAAGCACCCAAGGGCAAAGCAGCAGGTGTTAATATAGAATCATAGAATGGTAAGGTTGGACGGGACCTCAAGGATCATCTAGTTCCAATCCCCTGCCATAGGCAGGGACACCTCCCACTAGAACAGGTCACTCAAGGCCTCATTCAACCTGGCCTTGAACACCTCCAGGGAGGGAGCAGCCACAACCTCCCTGGGCAACCTCTGACAGTGTCTCACCACCCTCACTGCAAACAACTTCCTCCTAACATCCAGTCTAAATCTTCCCTCTGCCAGTTTAAACCCATTGCCCCTTGTCCTGTCATTGCAAGACCTTGTCAATAGTCCCTCCCCAGCCTTCCTGTAGCCCCCTTCAGATCCTGGAAGGCTACTCTAAGGTCTTCTGGAAGCCTTCTCTTCTCCAGGCTGCAGATCCCCAACTCTCTCAGCCTGTCCTCATAGCAGAGCTGCTGCAACCCTCTGATCATTCTTGTGGCCCTCCTCTGGACCCACTCCAACACTTCCATGTCCTTCTTAATATGTTCCTCTTAAGGCTGTTGGCTGGAAGAAGAAATTAGATTCAAGAGAAGCTGTTATATGTCATGGTGCTTCTTGCCTTGGCTGTAGCAGGTGGTGGGCAGGTAAGACCTAGGTGAGAGGAGAGATGCTGTGGACCTGGCTGAGTAACAATCTCCAGCTTTAACTTGGCTGCTAATGGCCCTGTAGCATTTCCTCAGCCTTCTCCATGCTTTCATTCTTCCAACTCCATGCAAATATTTGCAGCAATTAAAGAGCTGCCCAGGGAGTTTTTTATTCCTAGCAGGAACTGAGTTAGAGGACAAGACTGGGCCAGGAAAATGGTTTTACAAGATCTTCCCTATTCAGAAGCTCCCACCACAGTGGGCTGTAGGTGAGGAACAGGGCACAGGTCCCTGAAGCATGGTGTGAAGGTTTATTCCTGCATTCCCATGGGATGTTTGGTTGCACATAAATTCGTAGGATGGTTTGGATTGGAAGAAACCTTAAAGATCATCTAGTTCCAACCACTTCCACTAGACCAGGCTGCTCAAGGCCTCATCCAGCCCAGGTTGGATGAGGAACACTTCCAGGAAGGTGGCATGCACAACCTTCCAGGGCAACCTGTTCCAGTTTCTCACCACCCTCACTGTAGTTATCCAGTCTAAATCTACTCTCCTCATACTTCAATCCATTCCCCTTGTCTGTCACTACAGGCCCTTGTCCAAGGTCCCTCCCCAGCTCTCCTTCAGCTCCCTTCAGATACTGGAAGGCTACTGTAAGGTCTTCCTGGAGCCTTCTCCAGACTGCACACCTGTACCTCTCCCAGCCTGTCTCCATAGAGCAGGTGCTTCAGCTCTCTGATATCTTTGTGGCCTCCTTTGGACCTGCTCCAACAGTTCTATGTCCTTCTTATGCTGGGATCACCAGAATTGGACACAGTGCTCCACATGGGTTCTCATGAGAGCAGAGCAAAGGGACAGAATCACTTCCCTCATCCTGCTGACCAGACTTCTTTTGATGCACTCCAGGTTGCTTTCTGGGCACTGTGCCAATGCACACTGCCAGCTCATGTTGAGGTTTTTTGCTAGCTGATACCCCCCAAGTCCTTCTCTTCGAGCCTGCTCTTCAGCCACTGCTTTTGGGATTGTCTCAACCCAGGTGTAGGACTTTGCACTTGATCTTGTTGAACATGGCTGTGAAAAGCATCTCTGCATCCTGATTGAGCTGAAAGGATCCTACAACAGCTCCTGGGAGGATCCTGCATCTTCCTTTTACATCTCCCTCATGTCAGCCTCTCTGAGAAGTCCCTCTCTTGAGGGGGCTGTTGGGTTGTGCTGTGCACAGATGGGCTGCAGTGAGCTGGGAGGGAGGCTTCTCTTTGAGGTCTCACGGACACGCCAAGTGCTGACCAGGGGTTGGTGCAGAGGAAAGGATGCTTCTGTTAATTAGCACTAGATGAAAGGCAAACTTGTCTTTATTCAAAGAGTGGCTTGTTCCAGTTTCATCACAGCCCCTCAGTTCTGAGCTTTAAAGTTCAGCAAATGTGTGAACAATAAGTTTGGGAAGATGTTTTGAAGCCCAAATCGCAGCATTGTTATGAAAATGCTGAAGGGGAGTTGTGACACTATTTTGAAGATGAAAGTATTTTTACAATCTTAAACTGACACATTGTAAGGAGAGGAAAAAAAAAAAAGAAAAGAAAGAAAAGTTTGCAAGAAAGGCAGCTCTCAACAACTTTCCCTGGCCATAATCAAAAAGGACCATCCTTAAAGACTGATGAAGGCACTTGGAGGTGCTGCTGGCTTTGGCTGTCACATAGATGTTATTTGTCTTCTCCAGGGTTTAGGACTGGGAACAGTTCTCATTAATATCTTCATCAATAAGCTGCATGAAGGGATGGAAGGCACCCACAGTAAGTTTGTAGATGGCACCAAGTTAGGTGGCTGAGTGTCTGCTTGGCTTTACAGAGGGATCTGGACAGGCTTGATCAATGGGTTGAGGTTAGTTGTATGAGGTTTAGTTGTATGAAGTTTAACAAGGCCAAGTGCCAGGTCCTGTGCTTGGGTCATAATAACCCCATGAATGCTCCAGGCTTGGGGAAGAGTGGCCAGGAAGTGCCCAACGGAAAAGGACCTGGGGGTGCTGGTGGACAGTGGCTGAACATGGCCAAGAAGACCAACAGCATCCTGGCCTGGGTCAGCAATGGTGTGGCCAGAAGGAGTAGGGAAGTGATTGTGCCTCTGTACTCAGTGCTGATAAGGCCACAACTGGCCTGGGTCAGCAGTGTTGTGGCCAGAAGGAGTAGGGAAGTGATTGTGCCTCTGTACTCAGTGCTGATAAGGCCACAACTGGCCTGGGTCAGCAGTGTTGTGGCCAGAAGGAGTAGGGAAGTGATTGTGCCTCTGTACTCAGTGCTGATAAGGCCACAACTGGCCTGGGTCAGCAGTGTTGTGGCCAGAAGGAGTAGGGAAGTGATTGTGCCTCTGTACTCAGTGCTGATGAGGCCACAACTCTAANCAACTGGCCTGGGTCAGCAGTGTTGTGGCCAGAAGGAGTAGGGAAGTGATTGTGCCTCTACTCAATGCTGATGAGGCCACAACTGGCCTGGGTCAGCAGTGTTGTGGCCAGAAGGAGTAGGGAAGTGATTGTGCCTCTGTACTCAGTGCTGATGAGGCCACAACTCTAATACTGGGTTCAGTTTTGGGCCCTTCACTCCAGGAAGGACATCGAGGTGCTGGAGAGCATCCAGAGAAGTGCAGCAAAGTTGGTGAAGGGGCTGGAGAACAGGTCTTGGGAGGAACAGATGATGGAATTGCAGTTGTTTATCTTGAAGAACAGGAGGCTGAGAAGAGACCTTCTTACTCCCTACAACTCCCTGAGAGGAGGTTGGAGACAGGTGGGTGTTAGTCTCTTCTAACAAGTGACAGGATGAGAGGAAACAGCCTCAAGTTGTCAGGAGGTTTAGGTTGGATATGAGGAAAGGTTTTTTCTCTGAAAAGGTTGTCAAGCTCTGGAACAGGCTGCCCAGGACAGTGGTGGAGTGCCCATCCCTGGAGGGATCTAAAAGTCATGTAGGTGTGGTGCTGAGTGACTGGGTTTAGTGGTGACTTGGCAGTACTAGGCTGATGGTTGGACTTGATGATCTTAAATCAAAACAACTCCGTGACCCTGCATCCAGCATGGCAAAGTGCATGGTTCCTGTTGGTGTTACTGGTCTGTGCTGGGCAGGGCAAGCTCCTCTCAGCCTCAGTGGAGGGAGCAGTGGATGCCTCCTGCTGTGCTGGATGCCTTCCTTGCATCAGACAGCTGATAGATCAGCAGAACAGCAGGAGGTGGGCGTGAAGTGGAGATACTGATGGAGTGTGGCTATGTGCTGGTCCCGAGCAATGCCCTCTCCACTTCTGACTGGAGCAGTGCTGGCTGCAGTTAGAGTAGGTCTGTGAAAACCAAAAATTTCACAGCTGCTTAGCAAGCTCCTGCAGAGTGGATGAACCAAACAGCCCCCTGACAACTAGGGGAGAAGGGGAGGCTGCAACTGGCCACCTCTGGCACCAACTCTGGGCTGCTTCTCTTTGGCCATGCCATGTGGCTCCTTGGTTCCTGCTGTTTTGGTTCACCCACAGCCACTGGGCAGTCTGGCTGGGGCTTAGGGGCTGGGCATGAAACACCATTACCAGGAGGAGGAGTGGCCTGGTGAGTCTGGGAACTTGCAACATCTTGGGTTCCATCTCAGCCTCTTCCAGTAAGTAGTTGCCCTATCCTGGTCTTGCATCTTGCTGGCTTAAGTTATGGTCCCTTGGCCCAGCCTAGCTGCTCATTGTTGTCTCCTGTACAGGGCAACCCCTTGCACCCCAAAAAGGAGTCTGAGGTGCCTGCTGAGGCTGTGCTATGCAGACCTCCTTCCCCTTTGCCAACTGCTTCCATCTCCTCTTGGCCAGGATGGCAGCCACCATCTCTGACCACCCTCTCCTGGGGTTCGCTTTTCTGTAACCATCGTCACAGCCTGTGGAGATGCCTTGGTTCTAATTCCCATTAAGCTCTAGTTTCCATCACACTCCCTTGGATGCCCAGAGGCCTCTGAACACCTGCCCTGTAATTAAAAGCAATCTATTACACTGTCTGAGGGGGCCAGGCGAGCTGCAGGGCCATGAGCCCTGGTCTGCTGCAGAAGAGCTGTCACAGGCAGTTCCTTCATTAGCAAATCGACACCAAAAATTCTTCTTCCACCCCCAACTTTGTCTTCCTGCCAACCCTGGATTCCAGATTTATTTCAGGGTCTTTTCTTTTGGGCTTGGGTGGGTGTGGAGCATGTATTTTTTGCCATGTGAGTCTGACAAGCCCTTGGGGAGGATGAGTGGGTGTCTTGAAACGTTAGGGAGAAACTTGGCAAGTGCTTCGGTTCCAGGGATCTCTTTGCATTTTTGGCTGCATCTGCTTTTTTAGCCTCCTGCTCTTAAACTTCTCTGAACCAGCAAAATCCCACCCCAGCAGCTCTGCCATCCAGGAATAATGCTGCTCCCGTTCCTAGAAGGCCTGGCCATGGAGGCTGGGTGGTATCTCTGGCATCTCCCAAGGGTGCCAGCCAGCAGATGGGACAAGTCCCCTGAGTCACACAGTCATAGAATGGTTTCAATTGGGAAGGACCTTAAGGATCATCCAGTTCTAGCACCCCTGGTATGAGCAGGGATATCTTTCACTAGCCCAGGTTGCTCAAGACCCTGTCTGACCTGGCCTGGAACACCTCCAAGGAGGGGACATCCACAACCTCCCTGGGCAACCTGTTGCAATGTCTCACCACCCTCACTGTAAAGAATTTCTTCCTAATCTCCAGTCTAAATCTCTTCTCTTCCATCTTAAAGCCATTTGCCCTTGTCCTGTCACCACAAGTCCTTGTAAAAGCTGCTCCTCAGCTTTCTTGTAGGCCCCCTTCAGGTACTAGATGGATAGGCATGGTCTTAACCTTCCCTACATCATGGAGAGAAGGGTCCTCTGCTCTTGGAGGTGAGCTCAAGGTGGGCAGGGAGGTGCTCAGAGCTGGCTTCCCAAAGGGGCAACTGTATGTGGGGCATGTGAGCTGTGCTTGGGTGTTTTATAACAGAAGATCTCCTGGGCCCTTTCAAGGTGGGAAGTCTCTTACTGTTGCGGTTCATGCTCCCGGCTTGGTTCCTGACCTTGTATATGGAGTCTGGGATGTGGTTTCAGGGGGTGAAAGCCTTTTAGCTGTGTTGAGGTGAGGAGGAAGAGCTTCCCTCTATGATCTTTTCTGTTCTGCAGTTAGAGGAAGCAGGCATGAGTCTGCAGATTCAGCTGGTGGAAGTACATATGAGGCTTTTGAGTCATCCTGGGATTCTCTGCCTGGCTTTGCTATTTACTCATGAAATAACCTCAACCGAGTGAGCACACCTCCCTGTGCCTCCTCCTCACCTGCTGCTTGAGGAGCCAGGAGAGTCTCCCTGTTGGCATTACCAAGGTGCTGTAAATCCAAGGTGGAGGTAGGAGGGAGGGATGGACCTTCCCATTTTCTTTCCTACCACCCTGCCTGCAGACTGTGGCATGCAGAGGGCTGAGGAAAGGACACCAATGGAAGCACAAAGATGCAAAGGGAAGAACTGAGTGTGTGGAGGAGTGGTGAGCTGACTCGACAGGCCAGAATCTGCTACTTGGAGTCATCAAATCATAGAGTGCATTGGGTTGGAAGTGACCTCTAGAGGTCATCCAGTCCAACCCCACTCCAGTCAGCAGGGACATCTGCAACTCCATCAGTTGCTCAGAGCCACATCAAGCCTGATGTCTCTGGGGTTGGGACCTCCACCACCTTCCTGGGCAACTTGTTCCAGTGCTCCACCACCCTCATAGTAAACTTCTTCCTAATGTGCAATCAAAATCTACCCTTACCTAAGTTTATAACCATTGCCCATTGTCCTAGTGCTAGAAGCCTTTGTAAAGGCCATGTTCAGCTTTCCTGTACCCCACCTCAAGTACTGAAAGGCTGCTTCAAGATCTGCTTGGAGCCTTCTCTTCTCCAGGCTGAAAAACCCAAAACCTGTCTTCACAGTAGAGGACTTGCAGCCCTCAGATCATTTTGGTGGCCTCCTCTGTACCCTCTCCATCAGATCTGTGTCCTTCTTGTGTTGAGGACCCCAGAGCTGGACGCAATACTCCAGTACTTCTCCAGGCTGGGGTAGCTGCTGGCCCATGCACATACCAGCTGACAGTTTTCCTGCAGCTCAACAGCTGGGCTGCAGCTCCTGCAGCTGGGCAGCAGGAGAGCAGGATGCTGCCATCGGGTCCTGTGGCTGTGCCAGATTGTCCTGGTGGGAGCTGAGCTTTTCTTTCTGCTTTAGCATGCTAAAAATGATCCGCACGGTTGAAAGTTCCCCTCCTCTCCCCCACATGCACACACATCTCCTGATCTCTTCAGGAGAGTGACAGCTTCTCTAATTAGGCAGCTGAGGAGGTAACCTTAGCAACTCCACGCTGGTGCTGGGGACCATCTCCAGCTACCCTCGGAGACGCCGTGTCTGGTGTTCCAACGGCGTCTCAGGAGGGCAGAACGTGTCTGTGTGCCTGTGCTCCTTACCCTGCGCCGTTTCTCCTTCTCATGCCTGCTGGTGTCTGCCATGCAAAGCACGAAACAACTCCAGACGAGGCACCTACATCCCATCACTGCTTACCCTGTTCTTGCTGATGCAGGCTGGGCAAGCTATCTGCCACAGCTCTGGGAAGGAAGTATTGGCAGTACTGGAAGGGAACTGGTGCAGAAGGAGGTGCTGAGCCTGCTTTTGCACTGGTGATGCCTGAGCTGCAGTGCAGGGGTGCTTGGAGCTGCATCTGAGGAAACTGTGGAGATCCAGGGGAGCTGGTGAGAGATGGTAGTCTGGCACAGGGCAGTGCTGGCCAGGGCTGGGAGGGCGTTTGTAAGCACAGCTGGATCCATTTTACCAGGAGACTGGAGCCAGCCTCTTCTTGGTGATGCCCAGTGACAGGACAAGGGGCAGTGGGTGGAAGTGGAGGCATAGGAGGTTTCGTGGTAACCTGAGGAAGAATTTTTTCCCTGTGAGGGGGACAGAGCACTGGAACAGACTGCCCAGGGAGGCTGTGGAGTCTTCCTCTTTGGAGATAGTCAAGAACTGTCTGGATGTGTTTCAGTATGATCTACTCTGGCAGGGGGGCTGGACCAGATGACCTTTTGAGGTCCCTTCCAGCCCTTGACATCATATGATTCTATGATCCATAGAATCCCAGGATGGTGTGAGCTGGAAGGGACTTCTGGAGATCACCTAGTCTGACCTCATTGCCAATGCAGCGTTGCCTGGAGCAGGTTGCAGAGGAATGTGTCCAGGTGGATTTTGAATGTCTCGAGAGGAGGAGGCTCCACAACCTCTCTGGGCAGCCTGCTCCAGGGCTCCAGCACCCTCATAGAAAAGAAGTTTCTTGTTAACTTGAAGTAAAACATCTTGTTCTAGGTTTTATCTGCTGTCCCTTGTCCTGTCAGGGGGCACCACAGAACAGAGCCCAGCTCCATCCTCACAACCTCCATACTTTAGATACTGATAAGTATCAGGGAGATCCCCTCTCAGTCTTCTCTTTTCCAGGCTGAACAGCCCTAGGTCTCTCAGCCTCTCCTTCTAAGAGAGATGCTTCAGTTACCTCATCATCCTGGTGGCCCTCTGTCAGACTCTTTCTAGTATATTCCTGTCCCTCTCAAACTGAGGAGCCCAGAAGTGGACACAGTATTCCAGGTTTGGTTTTGTCAGGGCAGAAGAGAGCAGAGCAGGAGAGCCTCCCTTGACCTGCTGGACACACTCTTCCTAATGCACCACACAACACCAGTGGCCTTATTGGCCATGAGGCTGCATTGCTGGCTCATGGTGAGCTTGTTGACCATCAACACTCCCTCATCCTTCTCCACAGGGCTGCTTTCCAGCAGGACAACCCCTAACCTGTTACTGATCCTCAGGTGCAGAACTGAGGTGCTGGAGAAGAGAAGACTGAGGGAAGATGTTATCAATGTGTACAAATACCTGAGGGGTGGGTGTCAAGTGGCTGGGCCCATCTCTTTTCACTGGTCAGCAGCAATAAGACAAGAAGCAACATCTACAAACTGGAACAGAGAAGGTTTCACTTCCTGTGATGGTTTGGGAGTTCCCCACCCCCCACACTTTGTAAAATCACCCAGACTAGAACTCAGCCAGCTGGAAGTTAAGGACTGAAGCTCTATTTACAGCTCAGCACAATGTACAAGCAGAGATATACACTATAGACAGGAATAGTTACAGACATAGACAAGTTAAAGGTAATACAGAAACACAACTCCCCTCNACATCTGAGCAAGCCTATGAGTGAAGTAGACATCACCATGTTTTCCTTTCACAGCCTATAGTGTAATTTTCTCTATTAAAATATTCCAATTAGCCTCAAACCAACACACCTCTACATGAGGAGAAACTTCTTTACAGTGAGGGTGACAGAGCCCTGGAGCAGGCTGTGCAGAGAGGTTGTGGAGTCTCTTTCTCTGGAGACTTTCCAAACCTGCCTGGATGCATTCCTGTGTGAACTACCCTAGGGGATTCTGCCATGGCAGGGAGGTTGGACTCGATGGTCTCTGGAGGTCCCTTCCAACCTCTAAAGTTCTTTGATTCTGTGACTCTACACTTGCCCTTGTTGAACTTCATTTATGCCTGTTCCTCCATCCTCACTGCCTAGGTTTGACATGACAGTGGCAGCACCAAGCACTCCATTAAAACAAGAAGGTACCTCCTGCCCTCTGGGCTGGAAGGGGCCTTGGCTACTCCAAAGAGTGCTCAGAAATACTTTTTTTTTTATAGCAGTTGGGAGCAAGCCAGGGCGAAAATGAGCTGAGGCCGCTGAAGGGAGATAAGCTGAGACGTAAACTGTGATTTTCTGCCCTGTGAGCCCTATGCATGGATTTCATCTTTTAATGGAAGTGCAGTAAATAAAAGCCATTTTCACAATAAGCTGAGCAACAGGTCATAAGCGTCTGAGCCACTGAAATTGATAGAAGCGAGCTAAGCGTAACAAATCTCCCAAAATTGCACCAGACTCCACTTGTATCTTGTCCCTTCCTGCATCTCACCAATTATAGCAAACGGCAATTATTTCTGAGCCAGAGCTCTCCCTGAATAAAAACCTCAGTCAAACTGCAGATGCTTTATCTTCCTTTCAAATGGAGGAGGAAGGAAAAATAATAAAAAAAAAAAAAACAACCAAATAAAACCCAATGGGGAGAAATCCCATTTGAAGTGGTTTTTCCCTGGCTGGCTTTGCAGATGCTGGACATGCTTGGAGGTGTCAATTGGAACCATCTGGAGTTTGCTGACTCTGGCTGGAAGGGGGATTCAGGGAGATGTCAAAGCATCTTCTCTTTTTCCAATCTTATAGAGTCATTAAGGTTGGAAAAGTTCTTTAAGATTATCGAGTCCAATCACAACCCAACTACCCTGATCACTTAAACTGAAGCACCACATCTACACACTTCTTAGAATCATAGAATCAACCATGTTGGAAGAGACCTCCAAACTCATCCAGTCCATCCTATCATCCAACCCTAGCCAATCAACTAGACCATGGCACTAAGTGCCCCATCCAGGCTTTTCTTGAACACCTCCACCACCTCCCTGGGCAGCCCATTCCAATACCAATCACTCTCTGTCAAGAACTTCCTCCTTATATCCAACCTAGACCTCCCCTGGCACAACTTGAGACTGTGCCCCCTCATGCTGTTGTTGATTGCCTGGGAGAAGAGAACACCTCTACAAATGGCCACTCCACCACCTCCCTGTTGCACTGCCTGGCCATTCTCTTAGTAAAGACATTTGTGTCTTTATTAGGTTGGGTATCTGCTGGCATCAATCATCACCCCATGACCTACTGCCTGCTGGGATGCTCCTGTTGATGGAGCCCCTCTGGAGCACTGGCTTTTTCATCCTCTTCCAGTTAGATTCAGTAAGTGACTATCTCTTCCCAGTCCCTACCACAGGGCTCCATGCTGGTACCCAGTAATGCTTCTGGGTGTATAAGCAGACTCTCAAGTCTACATTCAGACTAAATGCTAATGCTTTTGTCCTGTATAACATCTATGCTTGTTATAGAAGCACCTCTGGCACAGAGCCTTGGGGATGAACCTGCAGTGAGGGTAGTGTGTGGGGTGTAATTTCCTCCTTTCTGCACCAGTTTGTCCCATTGGAAGGAGTTACCTACAAATTTGTTTCAATTATTTCCAAGCCCTTTTAAAGAGGTGCTCATTTCATACAGATTTATAGATTCATGGAAACATAGAATGATTTGGATTGGAAGGAACGTTAATGATCATTCAGTTCCATGGGCAGGGACACCTCCCACTAGCCCAGGTTGCTCAAGGCCTCATCCAACCTGACCTTGAACACCTCCAGAATGACCTCCCTGGGCAACCTGTTCCAGTGTCTCACCACCCTCACTGTAAAGAATTTCTTTCTAACCTCCAGTTTAAATCTGCCCCACTCAAGCTTCAATCCATTCCCTCTGATTCTATCACTACAATCCTTTGTAAAAAGTCTCTTCCCAGTTTTCTTGTAGCCCCCTTCAGGTAGTGGAAGGCTGCTGAAAAGTCTCCCCACAGCCTTCTTTGCCTGCTTGGTCTCCAGTCCCAAGTCAAATACCCTGATCTTCATCCATCCTTCTGGCTTTTTGGTGTTTGGGCAAGACTGCTTCTTGGTGCTGTGCAGACAGGAGAGCTTACGGAGAAGAGTTGTGCAGGTGGCTGTTAGCATGCATATGGTTACTCCTTGGCCAAAAGGCTGTGCTGAAGCAAGAGGCAGCTCAGCTCTGCTGTTTTTCTGTATGGAGGAATGAGCCTCATTGCTGGGATTTGTTGAAAACGAGCTCCCACTGCTCCATGCTGCTAGAGATGCTGACGAAGAAGTGCTACAAGATAGAAGCTCTGGGGAGCTCAACTGGCTGGCTGATTGATGTCATCAGTGCTCCCTACTGCACAATCCCTGAGAAGCTGGACATTTTCTCTTTCTGGATTCCTCCAGAAGTTTTAGCTGAACAGCTCCTTGTTAGGCATGTGGAGGCTGCTAATGTGGCATCCTCCTGGGCCACTGAAAAGAAATGACAAGGTCTTAAATTGCCCAAGGCTCATTTGTCTCTGACGGTGGTGGTGCATCAGTCAGGGCCTTTTGCAGGATCTGGAAGGGATGGGATGGGATGGGATGGGATGGGATGGGATGGGATGGGATGGGATGGGATGGGATGGGGAGGCTGCATTGCCTGCCGTGGTGCCAGGGCCATGGCTCAGCAAGGCTTTCCTAGCATGGGTGAGATGAGAAATCACCAACGGGGAGTGATGAGTGGTGCTCAGTGATGCGTCCTGCCTTGTGATGGGGGAGCAGCTTGATTGATTTACTCTGTGTTAGCTTCACATGAAGCAAACTGTTGGTGCTTGGTTGTTTGGGTTTTTGTTGTTTTTTTTTTTACCTTAGACTTTGCAATTTCTTTTTTTTTTCTTTTTTCCCCTTTGCAGGGCTGTTAATGAAAAGCACTTAACCAACTTCTCTTCAATTTAATTTGCTTGCATGAGCTGGCAGCCCCCTCCAAACACCTCCCCAAAATATATGTCAAATATTTGCTGAGAGGTTTCCAGAGCTGCCTCTGAACCAGACTGCACTCTTGATCCTGCCTGCAGGTGTGCTCCAGAGGCTTTACAGCTTGGGGCTTGCAGGCAAATACATGTGTGTGGCTGGAGTCCTCATCTTCAGTTTGGAGAAGGAGAGTGTGTGTGGGCAGTGTCCTCTTGGAGAGCTCATGACGGGGGAATATCTGGGGGAAGCAACCCTCAAAGGGAGATGCAGGGTTTGGATAGACAAAGATCTCAGAACTGACCAGGCTGTGAGCAGCTCTTTTGCTGAATTCAGAGAATATGAAGTCTCTGCCTCCATGTTCACTCATACCTCTCCTTGGCTGCAGATTGTTGTGAGGATGTAGAAGTCTTGTGCAGAGCAGCTGAGGGAACTGGATTCGTTTAACATGGAGAAAGGGAGACTGAGGGAAGACCTTCTGGTTCTCTACAACTCCCTGAAGGAGGTTTGAGCCAGATGGAATGCTTTAAGAAGACCTTATAGTAGCCTTCCAGTATCTGAAGGGGGCTATAGGAGGGCTGGGGAGTGACTATTGACAAGGTCTTGTAATGCCAGGACAAGGGGCAATGAGTTTGAACTGGCAGAGGGGAGATTTAGACTGGATGTTAGGAGGAAGTTGTTTGCAGTGAGGGTGGTGAGACACTGTCAGAGGTTGCCCAGGGAGGTTGTGACTGCTCCCTCCCTGGAGGTGTTCAAGGCCAGATTGGATGAGGCCTTGAGTGCCCTGTGCTAGTGGGAGGTGTCCCTGCCTATGGCAGGGGGTTGGAACTAGATGATCCTTGAGGTCCCTTCCAACCTTACCATTCTATGATTCTATGATAAGGAGAAGCTCTGCAGTCTGCTTTGCCATCTCCCTACCAGCTGAGGCACATCTCATTCTCTGTTGGTCCAGCAGCAGCCAGGCCTCTCAATATAGCCCACTGCAGGGATGCAGCTTCATCATCCACCTTTGGAGTCTCCTCTATCAAGCCATCTGAAAGGCAAATAAATTAAAACATAGACTCAGTGTGGTTATTCAGTACATCTCCTTCCTCTGGCGAGCTGCTCAACCTGCAGAACATGTTCATTTACTCTCCTAAACAGAATTTCATCCTCCATCTCCTGGGGTGCCTAATGAATCCAGGCAGCGAGGCTTGGCCGCGGTGGCCGCCGCAAACTCAGGCTCCCCAAGATGCTCCGCAAACTGCGCCTTGCTCTCTGCTTCTCGTGGTGTTTCCATAATGCAGTTGGCTCCCACGAACCTCTTTTCAATTTGGGAAGCACTGTCTTTGTTTCCTTTTGCCTAGCCAACTGTAATCCCTGCCTGGCTGTGCCCCTTACTGAGTAGCCCGTTTATTTCCCTTAATCTTTTATGAAGCACTTTTATCATAAGCTCTCTGAAAATCCGCTGAAATTAGACCCTCTAAATCACCTTCATCTATTTTAAAGGCTTTCTTTTGCAGATAATACTGCCAGGTTGCTTAGCATGCCCCTTTTCCACCATCCCCTTAAGGAAGGTGCGTTGCCTTGACCTCTTCAGATTATACTTTTGCTGGTTTCTATATTGGCTGACCCCTAATTAGACTCTGAGTGAAGCTGCTGCTCTCCTGCAGTTCAGTATTTAGCTCTGTGGTCCTGGAGCTCTGCTTTTCTGCTTTTTAAAGATAAAATAATAATAAAGAAAAGTACTGCAGCCAGTTTAGTGTTTGCACAGCTTTGAGAAAAAGCATCCCCAGCTTGGTGGGTATTGTGGGAATTGTGTTAGTGTTTGGTCCAGCTCTCTACCTGTGCTAAGAAGCTTTTCCAGATCTGAGGGACTGAAATTAGCTTGGCAGGATGCACAAGTTTCACTAAGCAGCTACAGCTTCAGAGAAGCCTCTTTGTTATTCTCTGATGTAGCTTTTCCTGAAGGGGTTCAGAAAAATGTGTAGGCCTGGTACTTCAGGTTGTGAGTTAGTGCTCACAGAATGATAGAATCTTCTGGTTGGAAAGGACCTTAAAATCGTTGAGTCCATCCATAACCTAATGTCTCCCTGGACACAACTGTGAGACCACGTCCCTAAGAACCTTGTGCAAATGTCTCTTAAACACCTCTAGGGATGGTGACTCCACCACCTGCTTGGACAGCCTCTTCCAGTGCCATGAGACCCTTTTGGTGAGGATTTTTTTCTTGATATCTAACCTGAACCTAACCTGCTGCAACTTGAGGCTGTTTCCTTGTGTTCTATCACTTCTTACTGGGGAGAAAAGGCTGAGTCCCACCTGGCTCCAACCTCCTTTCAGGAAGTTGTAGAGACCCATGAGTTCTCCCCTCAGCCTCCTCTTCTCCATGCTGAGCAACCCCATCTCCCTTAGTCACTCTTCACAGGACTCTACCCATCATGATCCTCATTGCATTGGTCATGGTAGTGTTGGGTTGATGGTTGGACTTGATGGTCGTAGAAGTCTTTTCCAACCTTGATGGTGCTATGATGTTGTGATACTTCATGCCTGTTTGACCTAGGGGGACATTTCTTCATGAAGATGCTGACCCCCAGGAAATTGGGAGAGCTGTGGATGAAGTGGTTGCCCACAGGCAGTGGTCTCAGGTCAGTTTTTCTGTATTCAGGGAGAAGAGAGGCTGCTGCCTCTGGGATCAGTGCTGCACTGGGGACTGTTTTCTTCCTTACATGGTAGAAAAAGCCCATTCTGGAGGCACATGGCTGTGACTGTTTCCTGATGTGATGACTTGGGAGAAAATAGCACAGGTTGACCACCTGTCAATATTTGGGAAAATAAAGCTCTTCAAAGCAAAGTCCCCCACCTTGCAGGCTCAGGCAGGACTGTATTCAGCAGCTGGAAGCTTCAATTAGATAAATCCAGGCTGAAAATGAAACACAAATCCCCAAATGAGGTTAGCTGGCTGGTGTTGGGCATGGGATTGTGCTGGGAGGTTGCTGGGCTCTCTCCTGCCCACCAGCACCTTTGGGAGCAGCCAGATTGAGGAAGAGCTCCTCACAAGGCAGCTTTCCCCTGTACTCCAACTGCTGGAAGGCTACAGCAGGCTGGCATATTGCTCTTTTTTTCTGGTTCCTACAAATAAAAATAAGCTTCCCAGATTTGTCAGGAACAGTGGGACATGGGAGGGATGGCTTTGAATAGAAACATCCACCTTCCCTTGCATCCTTCCTCCTCCCCATCCTCTCCCTTCTTTCTGTGAGGTTCAGTGGCACAGCAGAGAAGGAAATTGAGTTTTGGTGTCTGTGCTCCCAAAGGCTGCTCTCAGCTAGGGAAATGCATCATCCTGCTGGACTCTCCTGCTAATCCCTCCTGGGATTGCTTGCTGGCAGGGAGGCAGTGACAGAGACCAAAGGGGCTGCAGCCAGTGCTCCTGGTGTCCTCAGGTCAATGGGATGCTGGTCCCATCATGCACTTATAACCAAGAGGGTATCTCTAAAAGTGAGGATTTATTCACTGTGGCTGGCCTAGCACAGGTGAGTTGGGATTGCAAAGAACAAGTAATCAGATTTCCATTTTCTGAGGGCAATGCCAAGTGAAAATGTATGAGTCTATTTCTTTTTTTTTTTTTTATTGTTTAAAAGGAAAGAAACCTCACACCCTGCACAAAGGGGTGGGCTGTACATTAAAAATAGAGGTTAAAGCCTAGGAGCAGAGCTACTGAAGCCTTCTGAA
Source organism: Eubucco bourcierii (assembly GCA_013396675.1). Classification (NCBI taxonomy): domain Eukaryota; kingdom Metazoa; phylum Chordata; class Aves; order Piciformes; family Ramphastidae; genus Eubucco; species Eubucco bourcierii. The sequence goes on along the minus strand of VWZE01024085.1, from coordinate 182,945 downwards.
GAAGGGCACAGGACATTGCCATCAGGAATCTCAGGGTGGAAGAGCTATTGGTTCCAAGATGGACTTATAGAGAAGGGAAAATCATGTTATCCCTATCCCCTTTTCCCCAGCTTCCTTTCCTGTGGGGCTCAGTGAGTGTTTGTTTGATCATGCAGGTAACCATCAGCTGATGGGAGCCTTTATCTTCTGCATCCATTTGGCAGGCTGTGGATCAGGCTGCCCAGGAGATAACCTCCTGCTGAAATGTTATGTCTTGTTCTGTGCTAATGAAGAAAGATGCCTCAAAGGTTTCTATTTTCAGAGAGGGGGAAGTTTGGCCCATGTTGCTCATCAACACATTGTATATGGGAGCAGCTGGAGAGAGTCCAGTGGAGGCTATAAGGATGATTAAGGGATTAGAACATCTCCCTCGTGAGGAAAGGCTGAGAGACCTGGGGCTGTTTAGCCTGGAGAAGAGAAGGCTGTAAGGGATCTGATCAGTGTTTATAAATACCTTAAGGGTGGGTGTCAAGAAGATGGGACCAGACTCTTTTAAGTGGTGCCCAGTGATGGGACAAGAAGCAGCAGGTACAAACTGCAAGACAGGAAGTTCCACTTCAACATGAGTAAAATCTTTACTGTGAGGATGCTGGAGCAGGCTGCCCAGAGAGGTTGTGGAGTCTCCTTCTCTGCAGAGATTCCAAACCCACCTGGACATTGTGATCCTGGGCAAATGACTCTGGATGATCCTGCTTTAGCAGGGGGGCTTGGACTGGATGATCTCCAGAGCTCTCTTCCAGCCCCTACTGTTCTGTGCTTCTGTGATGTATATGAAACATCCCATTTAACCACACTGGCTAATAGATTGAAGCCAGTTGTTATTGCTTGCACGAGTTATTAGCACTGCTGCTAGGTCTGTATTGCAGCTGAAATCTTCACTTGATTGCTACCACGTCCTTTTTAGCAAATAACCCAAACATTCCAACTTAAACATTGTCACAGTATCCTTTTAATAGGCAAATGAGGCAATTATAATCTCCTTGGATAATAGGATAGCTTCTCCCCACCAACATGCATAGAATTCATTTTGCTGATTTCAAGCAGGCTTCACAGGTCTGCATTTTCTCTAGTGGTGGCTCTGCAAACTCACTTCAGCTGGGTCAACAGGGAGATCTGCAGGTGAGCAGGTCAGCAGTGGTGTCCTGGTGCCATCCTTCCTGTTAAAGGTTGCTTTTGTCTGGGAGGAGTTTGTCTGTGGGTGGGGGATACACCCTAAAATAATGCTCTGAGCCTGCTGGTGGCCCAGTTCTAGGGTTAGTGGCTGGGCAGAGCTTGTGGCTTGGTGGGTCTGTGAGGCATCCAGCATTTATCAGTGCAGCATTTGCAAACAATCCCAGCAGCACAGAGTGGTGGGGTTGGGAGGGATCTCCAGAGATCGAGTCCAACCCCCATGCCAAAGCAGGATCACCTCGGGTAGGTCACACAGTAATGTCTGTAGGTGAGTTTTAAAAGTCTTCAGAGAAGGAGACTCCACAACCTCTCTGGGCAGCCTGCTCCAGGGCTCCAACACCCCCACAATAAAGGGGTACCACAATGTTGGGGTAGAACTTTCTGTGTTCAGTCTGTGTCTATTGCCCCTCATTCTACCACGAGGCATCACTGCAAAGACACTGCCCTCTTCTTCTTGAGACCCACCTTTAAGGTATTTAAGAGCCCCAAGACCACAAGAGTTGGGGCTCTGCAGCCTGGAGAAGGCTTTGAGGAGACCTTATAGTAGCCTTCCAGGATCTGAAGGGGGCCTACAGGAAGGCTGGGGAGGGATTATTGACAAGGTCTTGTAATGCCAGGACAAGGGGCAATGGGTTTGAAGTGGCAGAGGGGAGATTGAAAGTGGATGTTAGGAGGAAGTTGTTTGCAGTGAGGGTGGTGAGACACTGGCACAGGTTGCCCAGGGAGGTTGTGGCTGCTCCCTCCCTGGAGGTGTTCAAGGCCAGGTTGGAGGAGGCCTTGAGTGACCTGTGCTTGTGGGAGGTGTCCCTGCCTATGGCAGGGGGTTGGAACTAGATGATCCTTGAGGTGCCTTCCAACCTTACCATTCTATGATTCTATGATTTATAAACAGTGATTTCCTCTCACCCTTCTCTTCTCCAGCTAAACAGCCCCAGGTCTCCCAGCCTTTTCTCCTTAGAGAGGTGCTGTATTCTCTTCATCATCCTCATAGCCTCCATTGGACTCCAGTAGTTCCCTGTCCCTCTTAAACATAAAAAAAATGCACACAACAGTCCAGGTGAGGCCCCGCTAGGGCAGAGCAAAGGGGCAAAACCATCATCTCCTCTGTTCCCCTGATGCTCCCTGTGACAGATGCTGCTGGGGAAGGGACTTACAGCTGCAGGATGAGCTGTGCTGTACCTTGCCATCACCTGAGCCATCCTTTTTCCCTGCTCTCGCTCCCTGCCTCCAGTGATTGTAGTGGGGAGATCGCTCTGATTGCTGACAGCTTCTCCCGAGTTGCAGCACAATTGAATCAGTTCCCTTTCAGTGCATAGAAGCCCTTCAAATTGTAATCACAGACCATTCTCCATCTCCACATTGTGTTCTGCAGGCAGCTGTGAGCCAGCCCTGTCCTCTTTCTCCTCCTCCTCCTTCTCCTCCCCTGAGCCCCCTGGTCCCTGCTGGCGTCGATCCTCTCACTCTCACCCCTGGCAGGGCTGTTCCCCAGTGGGTATTTGCATGCCCTCTGTGAAGAAAAATGGTGATGGAGTGGGTGGGGACAGCAGGGGAAAGCCAGCAGGAGCAGGTAGGGTGGCTTCTGGGCATGGCCAGCTCCAGCTGGGTCAGGGGCTGTGGGTTAGGGAGCCTGTGCTTGTGCATCTGCATCCCTCTCCCAGGTGAAGGGGTGGAAGGTGAGAGGTCTTGAACACAAGTCCTATGAGGATGTACTGAGGGAGCTGGGGCTTGTAAGCTTGGAAAGGAGACAACTAGGGGGTGACCTGATTAATGTCTATAAATATGTAAGGGGTGAGTGCTAGGAGGCTGGAGCCAGCCTCTTCTTGGTGCTGCCCAGTGACAGGCCAAGGGGCAAAGGGTGGAAGTTGAGGCATAGGAGGTTCCATGTGAACCTGAGGAAGATTTATTTTTTTTCCCTGTGGGTGTGACAGAGCACTGGAACAGGCTGCCCAGGGAGGCTGTGGAGTCTCCCTTTCTGGAGATATTCAAGAAGTGTCTGGATGTGTTTCATTGTGATCTGCTCTGGATGATCCTGCTCTGGCAGAGGGGCTGGGCCAGATGATCTTTTGGGGTCCCTTCCAACCCCTGACATTCTGTGATTCTATGATTGTTCAGCCTGGTGAAGAGGAGGCTGAGGGGAGACCTCATTGCTCTCTACAGCTCCCTGAAAAGAGGTTGAATCCATGTGGGGATTGACCTCTTCTCCCAGGTAACAAGTAATAGGATGAGAGGAAATGCACCAGGGAAGGTTTAGGTTGGATATTAGGAAAAAAAATCTTCACTGGAAGGGTCATCTGGCACTGGAAAAGGCTGCCTGGGGAAGTTGGTGGAGTCACCATCCCTGGAGGTGTTTTAAAGGTGTTTGAATGAGCTGCCTAGGGACATGGACTAAGTGCTGTGTACAGGGAGTTTTATGATTGGACTCAGTGATCTTAAGGCCTCTTCCAACCAGGGAATTCTGTGATTCTGTGTCAATGTCTTGGGGTAGAGGCAAAATGAGGGTGCTCTCAGGCTCCCCTCCTACTTGCCTTACACTCTGGTGGAGGAAGTGCTCAGAACTGTAATGCTGGCTTTGAGGTGGGTCTTCTCCTAGAAGCAATCTATTTCTTTGGGAAAATCCCAGGTGTGAGTTGAGGCAGCTTCCTCCCTGTGCCAACCAGAAGAGAAAATAGAAATGAGCTCCTGCGGTCCTGGGAAGCAAAACCGTCTTCATCCTCTCCTGCTGCCATTCTGAGTGTCCCAGCAGGGTTCTGGAAAGGTGACCAGAAGCCAGAAAGGGCTGGGCTGGACTGGTGAGACCTGAAGCTGGGAGAGTTCCTCTGAGGCAGGGCAACAACAGCCCTGCTGGTGCCATGTCCTAGTGCTACGTGGCTGTTTTATCTTCACGTGCCCCTTTCCCATCCCACCAGCTGAATTTCTGCTGCTCTTGCTCTCTTCTTTCTCTTCCCTCCACCCTTTGCTTTCTTTGTGTAGCGCTGTTTTTGCTTCCCTTGCCTTTCCTTTTGTTCACCATCTCCCACTCTGTGTCTTTCTACTCCCTTCAAAAACTCCTCTCTCCCACAGGGCTGTGTCCATGCAGATGCAACAGGACCAGGAGGGTGTCCCTCCTGCCCCACCACTCCAGTTTGATGTGGGCAGGTGACCGAATGTGACATCCTGCCTGCCCAGAGCGAGCAAATGCAGCAAAGGGTCAATGTGTCAATGGAAAATTGAGTGTGGAGAGAATTAGGGCAGTAAGGCATAATAATAAAACCTATTGCTGCTGGAGCCAGACCAGGAGAAGCTGTAGAGGGAGGGCTGGGTGCCAGCTTTAGGAGGAAGAAAGGATGATTGAATGTGGCCCTGAGCTCATCGATCTGGAGGTTAGGACAGGGCTGGGATATGGCTTTGGGCACAGGGACAGCAGGGAGGTGCTTCCCTCCAGGCTCACTCTCACTCCTCTCTCTGCAGTCCCCAGTGCCTGCTGGTGCTGTTTGCTGGTCTGATGTTTGTCTGGCAGCCATCAGTTGTTCTGGTCCTTCCTTTCAGGGCTGGGAGTGTAAATTTGAAAAGAAGAGGAATATTTAGTAGAAAAGAGCAGCTTGAAAGTGGTTCTGTGCTTGGGTTTTGTCATTTGCTTGTCCTCCCATCACATGCCTTCTCCAAGGGAAAAACTTAAAACCCAGCACTCAGGGTGGCCAGTACAGGGACACACAAGGGCCCAGTACCCTCCAGTGCCCAGAACAAGGGCGCAATCATTTCCCTGCTGCTCCTGGCCACACCATTCCTGATCCAGGCCAGGATGCTGTTGGCCTTGGCTACCTGAGCACACACAGGCTTATCTTCAGCTAGTGACAACCAGCACCTCAAGTCCTTTTCCACTGGGCAGTTTCCAACTGCTGTGCCCCAAACCTGGAGCATTGCATGGGGTCACTGTGACCCAAGTGCAGGACACAGCACTTGGCCTTGTTGAACCTTATACTACTGATCTCAGCACATCAATCCAGCCTGTTCCTGCCCCTCTTTAGAGCTTTCCTACCCTCCAGCAGATCAGCATCATTACAACGGTTTTGAGAGAGTCCTGCTGAAAAGCAGCTGATAAGCTCAAGATGCTGTTTGCTTTGTGGTGATTTTTTTGGTTGTTGTTTTAGTTTTCCCTGCTGGGCACGGGAAGTTGCTCAAGGTGGCAGTCAATTAAGACAGCAAAACTGTCTCAAAACCTGGCTGCTGTGATCTATTGTTCTCCTCCCTCCCCCCACCACCACCACTAGGCCCCATCAGTTCTGAATGCAGAAGCAGTGTTAGCAATGTTAACAAGGTCACTCTCATGGTATCTTTAATGCAGCCTGGTTTGTCTCCAAGGCTTCCAAACTTTCTTTGGTCCCAAGAAGTCAAATTGTAGGCAGCTAGCTAGAACATGCACTACTGGGGGATCCACTTTCTTGGCAGATAAGCAGGCTTTTTTTCTTAGCATTGAGGTCTCAAGAGTCTTCCTGAGCTTTCTGGCTGCACCATTATGTGCTGCATAATGGCACAATGGGGTGTACTGGGAAACCAGGTCAAGAGGCAGGAAAGAGCAAGCAGCCCTGATGTGTCCCACAGCATCCTTGCTCAACATTGCATGTGGCTCAGCATCTCAAGGCCTCAGGGCCTAAGTGGAGCACTCAAGCTTGAAACATGGCAGACATTGGTCAGGCATTAGAACAGGCTGCCCAGGGAGCTGGTGGAGTCCCCATGCCTGGAGGTGTTGAGAAAAAGCGTGGAGGTGGCACTTTGGGACATGGTTTAATAGGCAGGGTGGTGGTGGATGGACAGCTGGATGATGATCTTAGAGGTCTCTTCCAAGGAATTCCATAATTCTGTAGGGAGAGGGGACTCTGCCATAGAACGGCTTGACCTGCAGCTTCACACATGGCTTCATAGACAAAGATCCAAAGATCATCTAGTCCAACCACCCTGCAGTGAGCAGGGGCATCATCTGATAGATCAGGTTGCCCAGAGCCCCATTAAGCCTGACCTTCAGCATCTTGAATGGGCTGCCCAGGGAGGGGATTGGGTCACCAGCCCTGGATATGTCTAAAAGTTGTTTGGATGTGGTGGTTGAGCATATGATTTAACGGTGAGCAGGCATAATGATTGGACTTGATCCTGGGGGAATGTTTCTGTGATCTCTAGAGGTGGGGCCTTAGCTACCTCTCTGGGCAATCTGTTCCAGTGTTCCACTACCCACATGGTAAAGAACTTTGTCCTAATGTCCATCCTAAATCTCCTCTAACTTCAAACCACTGCCCCTTGTCCTATCCCTGCAGGCCTTTGTGAACAATCCCTCTGCAGCCTTCTTGTAGGCTCTTTCAGGTACCAGAAGGTCACTATTAGATCTCCCCAGAGTCTTGTCTTTGCTGGGCTGAACACCCCCAGCTCCCTGAGCCTGTCCTTGTAGCAGAGGTGTTCCAGCCCCCTGATCATCCTCAGTGCTCTCCTCTGAACAGTCTCCATCATGTCCATGTCCTTCTTGCATTGAGGGCACCAGAGCTGGATGCAGCACTGCAGGTGAGCACTGGAGCAAAGTGGCAGGAAGCTAAACATCTTCCATATGAGGAGAGCCTGAGGGAGCTGGGGCTTGTTAGCTTGGAGAGGAGGAGACTGAGAGGAGAACTCATTCATGTTTATAAATATGTGCAGGGTGAGTGCCAGGAGGCTGGAGCCAGGCTCTGCTGGGTGATGCCCAGTGACAGGCCAAGGGACAATGGGTGGAAGCTGAGACATAGGAGATTCCATGTGAACCTGAGGAAGAATTTTTCACTGTGAGGGTGGCAGAACACTGGATCAGGCTGCCCAGGGAGGTTGTGGAGTCTGGATGCATTCCTGTGTGATCTGCTCTGGGTGCTCCTGCTCTGGGTGCTCCTGCTCTGGCAGGGGGGCTGGACCAGATGATCTTTTGGGGTCCCTTCCATCCCCTGACATTCTATGATTCTATGATGATCACCTTTCTCCATCTGCTGGCCACGCTTCTTTCCATGCAGCCTGAGCTGCAGGCACACAGTGTTGGCTCAGATCCAGCTTCTCATCCACCAGAACTCAGGAGCCTGGGTTTCCCCAGCAGGATGGCTGTTGTGGCAGGGGTAATTAATTACTGACAGATGATATTGAAAAAAATATTAATAGAATTTATTAATGTCAAATATCCCGAACTGCCAGCACACCCATCACCAAAATAATAATAGTGACAGGTTCTTGCATCGTTATGAAAACTATATACAGGTTATAATAGGATCTAGAAATAGCTATTAAATATATCTATGAATTGAACTCGACTAAAGTGGCAGAGAAAGCTTTG
>VWZE01024085.1:152517-168487 GCA_013396675.1 Eubucco bourcierii | reverse complement strand
GATGAGAGTAGGGGGGGGGGGGGGGGGGGGATACTGGAGGCTGTGTCAGGATCCATCCCATTTTGAAAAGAATGAAATGCAAAGTGTCTTGATTTCTTCCACCCCTCCCTCCCCTGAAACACGAAGGAAATTCCAAAAAATCTCATCATGACAACTCTGACACTCCTGTTCCCATTTGCTTGAAAATTACCTTTCAAATATAGTTCAGTTCTCTCCAGCAGAAGCCCTGTCAGAGAGAGACTCTTTCAGGACAGCTGGGGAGGAGAGAAAATACTGAAGCAGCATCGTCCTCCCTGTCTCTAATGGAACTAAACATGGCACATTTCAGCTAAGGGTGCCTGTTCTCTCCTCCTGCAGCATGAATCCCAAAGGGAGACAATGTTCTGAGTGTTATAATTTGATGATAATAATTCAGCATTTACAGAATCTTCCCTCTCTGCGTAACAAAGCATGTCAGGGAAAAAAAAATGTTCCCCCCAGTGACAGGTGGGGGGCTGAGAGGTGAAGTTAAGGGAGTTGAACTGAAGGATCTGGGTGTGAAACTTGGGGCTTCTGGTTTCTGAGATGAAGGGGTTTGCTTTCCTGGTGCTGTCTCCTTGTTAAGGCTGAGAGGGTTGGGTTGTTAAGCTTGGAGAAAAGAAGGCTCTGGGGAAACTTTTTTGCAGCCTTTCAGTTCTTAAAGGGGTTGATCAGAAAACTGGGGACAGAGTTTTGAGTAGGGGCTGTTGTGACAGGACAAGAGGTGAAGAGTTTAAACTAAAAGAGTTTCAGACTAGAGAGAAGGAAGATTTTTTTTTTTTACATTGAAGGTGGTGAGACCCTGGCCCAAGCTGCCTAGATGGGTGGTAGATGTCCCATCCATGTAACCATTCCAGGCCAGGTTGGTTGTGGCTCTGAGCAACCTGCTCTGGTTGCATATGTCCCTGCTGACTGCAGGGCAGTTGGACTAGATGACCTTGAAGGGTCCCTTTCAACTCAACGCACTCTGTGATTCCATGATTCTGTAGCCCAGCAGCCTCCCAGAGGCACCAAGAAGGTGCTGGTGGGGTACTCTGGGTGCAGGAGTGTGGCTGAGTTTGCAGTCCTGGGCACAGTTTGCTGGCACAGCCTCTCTGTGATGGGCTCTGCTAGAGGTGGGATACTGGTAGTGAGGGGAGGGTGTCCCAGAGATTTGGAAATGCTGGATATGTTTTTGTGTGTGTGTGTTTGAAAAGTGCAAGCTTCCAAAAATGATCTTAATACTCTTTCTGATGACATAAGGAATTCCAAAGCTTCAGAGAGCAGGCTGGAGCAGGGAGCAGGCTGGAGCAGGGAACAGGCTGCTTTTGTGGTCCTGCCCTTGGAGCAGCAGTCAGACAGCTGTGTGAAAGTGATGTCTGTATTCTCATCATACCTAATTGTTCAAACTCCTTATCTGCATGACTTCACTGCTGAAATGACCAAATGAGAGGATGGGGGAGAAAAGGGAGGGGGTGGGTCTCTGGTAGTGAGTTAAAACCAGGGATTAGAACAGAAATTGTCTTATAATTAAAGTTATGGAGCTGCTGCTGCAGCGGTGTGATTGCTGCCAGGAAGCAGTGAAGCATGGATGAGGAGACCTAAGTTACCTGGCTTTTGGTGAGGGGTGAGGAGGCAGAGTGGTACTGTCTGGGAGGACAGCTGGGGATGAAGTTAGAGGACAAACAGGCACTTTGTGACGTGGTTTAATGGCCAGGATGGCATTAGGTCAGTGGTTGGAGTCAATGTTCTTAAAGGTCTTTCCCAACCGAACCAATTCCATTATTCTATGAAAGGAAGGGGATAGGAGAGTGATTCACACATTGCATTGGATTGGAAGGGACCCTCAAAGGTCATCTTGTCTAACTCCCCTGCAGTCAGCAGGGACACCTCCAACTAGATCAGGGTGCCTAGGGCCACACCGAATCTGACCTTCAATGTCCTCAGGGCTGGAACCTCAACCAGATCCCTGGGCAAGCTGTTCCAGTATTTTACCACCCTAATTGTGCAGAACATCTTCCTGATGTCCAACCTAAATCACCCCTGCTCCAATTTCAAGCCACTGCTCCTCATCCTATCACCACAACCCCTTCTAAACAGTCCCTCCACAGCCTTCCTGTAGCTCCCTTTCAGATATTGAAATGAAGCTCTAAGGTCACTGCGGAGCCTTCTCTTCTCCAGGCTGAACAGCCCCAGTTCTTTCAGCTTGATCCTGTGCTGCCACAGCTCCCAGAGGTATTTCAAGCTGTTTGCATGGTGTGAAGTACTCTTTGAGCAGGTCTGTGTGTGCACTTTTCAGTTACAGCAGAGCACCTTGCAGTCCCTTGGGCCACCCCCACGTGCATGCGTTTCGCTCCACGAGCAGCTGACCTGTTGTTTATGTGAAGGGAACCTTTTATTTGGTGAGTGTTGGCCTCTGCTGCTTCATTTCATGCTCAGTGCTCAGAAATCAAGGGCTGTTTCTTTCCATGACCTTTACTAAATGCTTGTGAGTTAGCAGAGCCTGGGTAGTTAGTACTGTGAGGGATGCTGGGGAGGTGGTTTTTTTTTGCCATCCAACGCTTCTGGCTGCTTTGTGCCCCTTCCATCTGCACGCTGCCTGGTTTTTATTTATTAATGTTGACCAAGTGTTGGGGTTTGGGAGGGTTCTCAGTGGTGGCATAGTTAGGACTGTGCATCTCTAAGCACTCAGAAGTGAGCAGTTATCCATGTCTGCTCCCAGCAGAGGCCATGGAGTCACTGGCAGCCAAAATGAGCTTCAGTGACCTCAGTTTGGCTCTCGCACTCAGGGTAAAAAGGAATTGGTTTTATTTTCACCTCCTGCACGACTGCTCCCATCTCTTCTCATTTGGATGCTCCTTCTGCTGCTCTCTCTGCATGGTTACTGCCTGGAGGATGGAGTGCAGCTGGATGTGAGACCACATCTGGAGAGGAGAAGGCTTTGAGGAGACCTTGGAGTAGCCTTCCAGTATCTGAAGAAGGCCTTCAGAAAGGCTGAGGAGAGACTATTGACAAGGTCTTGTAATGACAGGATGAGGAGTAATGAGTTGAAACTGGCAGAGGGGAGATTTAAACTGGATGTTAGGAAGTTGTTTGCAGTGAGGGTGGTGAGACAATGGCAGAGGTTGCCCAGGGAGGTTGTGGAGCACAGAATCTTTGATCACATTCTGTGTTTCTGTGCTCCACAACCTCCCTGGAGGTGTTCAAGGCCAGGTTGGACGAGGCCTTGAGTGACCTGTTCTAGTGGGAGGTGTCCCTGCCTATGGTGGGAGGTTGGAACAAGATGATCTTTGAGGTCACTTCCAACCTTACCATTCTATGATTCTATGATCCCTTCCAACCTAAACCATTCTATGTTTCTATGATTCCATCATGTCCAGTTCTGGGCACCCCAGTTCAAGGGGGACAGAGAGATACTGGAGAGAGTCTAATGGAGCCCAGGAGGACAATTAAGGAACTGGAGCATCTGTCTGATGAGGAAAGGCTGAGAGACCTGGGGCTGGTTAGCCTGGAGAAGGGTGAGAGGAGATCTTGTTAATATTCAGAAATATATTAAGGGTGGGTTTCAAGAGGAGGGTGCCAGGCTCTTGTCAGTGGTGTCCTACGATAGGATCAGGAGCAATGGACACAAACTGGAACCCAGGAAGTTGCACCTCAAAATGAGAAAAAACTTTAATGTGAACCTGATTAAGCCCTGGGGCAGGCTACCCAGAGAGGTTGTGGAGTGTCCTTGTCTAATGATTTTTAAGACCTATCTGGATGTGTTCCTGTGTGATCCTGGTTTGGCAGGGGGTTTGGACTTGATGATCTCCAGAGATTAGTCCCTACCATTCTATGATTCTATGTGGCTGTGGTACCCAAAGGAGTCATAGAATCATAGAATGGTAAGGTTGGAAGGGACCTCAAAGATCATCCAGTTCCAACCCCCTGCCATAGGCAGGGACACCTTCCACTAGTACAGGTCACTCAAGGCCTCATCCAACCTGGCCTTGAGCACCTCCAGGGAGGGAGCAGCCACAACCTCCCTGGGCAACCTGTGCCAGTGTCTCACCACCCTCACTGCAAACAACTTCCTCCTGACATCCAGTCTAAATCTCTCCTCTCGCAGTTCAAACCCATTGCTCCTTGTCCTGTCATTACAAGACCTTGTCAATAGTCTCTCCCCAGCCTTCTTGTAGGCCCCCTTCAGATCCTGGAAGGCTACTGTAAGGTCTCCTGGAAGCCTCCTCAAATCCAACAGCCTCAGCATGCTCCTCCCAGGGCAGGAGTGTGGGTTATGCTTCTCCAGCAGCAGAAGTTAAGCCAGTGAAAGGAGTGGCTGCTGGCTCTGTTGTATTGAGCTGAAGTTCCTCCAGCTGCATGTCCTCTGCACCCAGTGGGGACCATCAGGAGCTGGGATCAGGGGAGTGCCAGGCTGCAGTAACTCTGCTAAGGCACTTCCTCGCAATATGCAAAACGCTTCCAGGAGCAATGGGAATTTCTGCCTGACCTCAGCTGGTGTGATCAACTGATGCCCTGAAGCATGAAAATAAATAGCTCTGACTCATAAGAACAAGTGGTGCAATTACTTTAGCTCGGATAAAATATTTGTAAGTATCTAATCCTGCTCTGCACCGTGTGCAGAAGTGAGCACTTATCTCCCTGCTGCTCCCTCATCCCCACAGCAGCGCAGCTCCATGCCAACAAGGAGCCTCTTCAGCTCCTCGTGCCTTGGTACATCTGTTCCTCCAGCCCCTGCTCTGAGCTGGGGTGGTAGGAGGGAGGCACAGTCCAAGGGATTTGATGCAGCTGTGATTGAAGAGTGACCTATTTCCACTGAGATAGAGAATCACAGGATCGGTTTGGTCAGAAGAGACCTTTTAAGTTGATCGAGTCAAACCACTAACCCAGGAGCACCAAGTCCATCACTAAACCATGTCCCTCAGCACCACATCTACATGGCTTTAAAACCCCTTCAGGGATGCAGCCCAGACAGCCAACCAAGTCCTGGGCTGCATGAAGAGAAGCGTGGCCAACAGAGCAAGGGAGATGATTCTGCCCCTTTACTCTGTTCTCCTCAGACCCCACCTGGAGTAATGTGTGCAGTTCTGGAGCCCCCAGCACAGGAAGGGCATGGAAGTGTTGGAGCGGGTCCAGAGGAGGACCACAAAGATGCTCAGAGGGCTGCAGCAGCTCTGCTATGAGGACAGACTGAGAGAGTTGGGGGTCTTCAGNNNNTTGAGTGCCCTGTGCTAGTGGGAGGTGTCCCTGCCTATGGCAGGGAGTTGGAAGTGGCTGATCCTTGAGTTCCTTTCCAACCTTACCATTCTATGATTCTATGATTCTGTGGGGACTCCACCACTTTCCTGGCCAGCCTGTGCCAGGGCTTGACAACCCTTTTGGGGAAGAAACTGTTCCTGTGTCCAATCTAAACCTGTGCTGCTGCAACTTGAGGCTGTTTCCTCTTGTCCTATATCTAGTTTGCTCTGAGTGGAAGTTGCATCTCTTAATTTGGGATTATTTTTTAGCTTTGCCTTAAAAAAGCAGGACAGGAGAGATCTGTTAGCAAGGGTTAAGTTCAGAAGGAGCAAGACTAAGTGAGGTGAAGCCTGGGGAGGGTTTGCTGGTTCCTGGCTGGCTGTGTTGGGTGGTGAATGCAGCCACCAGAAGCCTTAGGGTTTCTCCTGCAGTCACTGGTGTAAAGGGGCTCATTCTGGCTCAAAAGAGGGTGTTTGGCCAGGCTGAGGAACTGTCTGGCAGCAGTGGGAGCTGTCTGCTGGGCTTGGAGCTGGCCAGCTTACCTTGCCTGCTCAGCCTGGCAGCAGTGAGGGGTTTTTGGGAGTGCCCTGATGGTGGCAGGTTGGAGGAGTGGCAGCGTTGAACCCCACTGAGCAACACACAGAAGGTGGATTCAGATGTAAGCTTAACTTGGTATTTTTTCCTCTTAATATGATCCACCAGCTGTGTCTGTCCCCTGGCTTATCTAGCTCCTGGTTTGGGTTTTAATTTGGATTGCTCATCACTACACTGGTGCCTTGCTTAGCACTGGGAACCCCTCCACATCTCCTCTCCACCATGCACCTAATCCCTCCTGACCCTTAGGTGACAGGAGCTTTGTACCTGTATTATACAGCCAAGTCCTTGCATGCATTCGCTTGGACAACAACCTGCTTACAAGGCAGGATTCTGGAGTGATGATCTTTAAGGTCTCTCCCAACCCAAACCATTCTGTGATCCTGTGATGATGACAAGGCTGCTGGTGTGGCTGGTGCTGGCCATTTGCAACTCACTTTGCTGAGATCTTGGTGTGCAGATGCCACCTACCCACTGCCTAAGTATGGATGGGATGGTGGTGGGCAGCAGCACACGGTGAGATGTGAGTCATGGTCTGGGCACTACCATTCCTTCCACCACAGCCCAGTTTGGGTGGGTTTTTTTTCTTACTCTCCTTTGCAGTATCTCAGGGTCATTCCCAGGACAAGGCATATCCCAGTGCAGAGTTGAGATTTTTCTGACTCTAGCATTTTCCTTCTTTATTTGTTCAAATGGGTTTGGCCCATCACTGCTTTAATGATCTTTTTCTAAAATTTAGGGGGAGTTGGCTTTGTTTCAAGCATTTGCTATTTCAAGAACTAATTAATTGTCAAATGAAACATTAAGTTCACAGGAAAACATTTTAAGGTTGGGTTTTTTTCCTTTTTTTTTTTTTTTTTTCCCCCTTTTTCTTACTGCTTTCAGCAACTAGAGAAATGACTTAACCTCATGGCTGTGCCCCAATGTCTAATCTGCCTTTGGTTGTGCTATATCTGGACAAATGTACCTTTTTTTTTTTTTTTTTTTTTTTTTTTTTCTTCTCTCCTCTTTTTTTCCCCACTGATTTCACAGTCAGCAGGAAAATAGTCCTGACTTCAGCGGTACTCTTACAGCATTAGCATCTTGCAAGGACCTGACCTGAGCAGTTGGAGGTGTGCAGGTTACTGCTGCAGACTGCCCATGCACTCCCTGTCAGCTGCAGCCTTCTCATGTTTTCCAAGGTCTTCTGCCATTACCAGGAGTCACAGAACAGTGAGCGCTGAGAAGAGACCTTTGGAGATCATCCAGTCCAATCCCACTACTAAAGCAGGGTCACTCACAGCATGTTCCCCAGGATCACAACAGCCAGGTGAGGTTGGAATCTCTCCAGAGAAGGAGACTCCACAACCTCTTTGGGCAGCCTACTCCAGGGCTCCAGCATCTTCACACCAAAGAAGTTTCTCCTCCTGTTCAAACGGAACATCCTGGACTCCAGTTTGTGCCCATTACAGAATCACAGAATGAACCAGGTTGGAAAAGACCTCTAGGATCATCGAGTCCAACCTATCACCTAACCCTTCTAATTAATTAACCCATGGCACTAAGTGCCTCATACAGCCTCTTAAACATCCCCAGGGATGGGGACTCCACCACCTCCCTGAGCAGCCCGTTCCAATGCCAATCTCTCTTTCTGTGAAGAACTTCTTCCTAACACCCAGTCTAATCCTGCTCTGGGACAGTTTGAGGCTGTGTCCTCTTGTTCTGTCACTGGATGCCTGGTGTCACATTGCCCCTTTTCCTGTCACTGAGCACCACTGAAAAGCATCTTGCCCCAGCCTTTTGCCCCTGTCCTTTAACTGTTGCTGAGCATTAAGAAGATTCCCTCTCAGGTTGCTTTTCTTCAGGCTGATCAGCCCCACATCTTTCAGACTTTCCTCCTGACAGAGATGCTCCGGAGACCTCGCCATCTTTGTAGCCGTTGCTGGAGTCTCTCCAGTAGTTCCCTGTCTCTCTTGAACTGGGAAGCTCAGCACTGGAAAGGACTTGCTGTTGAAGGAGGGCTCTAGCACTGAACTGCCATGTTCAAGCCATTCTGAGGCAGCCTGAATCCAGCTTGGACTAGAGCTACAACAGGGCTTAAGTTTCTAGTGGATCAGAGCTACCCTCACTGGTGTTCTCCATCCTCCTCTAAGCCCTGTAGCTGGTGGGGGCTGTGGGTTTGTCCTCCATCCTGTGTCTCAAAACTCTCATGGTGGAGGTAATTTGGTAACTGGGGAGGTGCTGATGGTATCTTGGACCAGGTCAGCTCTGCCTGAGGTGAGGACATCATCTTTTGGGTGTGGGAGAGCAGGATGAAGCAACTCTAGAACAATAAGATCTGTTTTGCTTTAAGGAGTCTAAAGCAAGCTACTTATCATTGCCTCTCTCTGGAAGAAGGCTGTTTGCAGGAAGATCAACACAGCCAGGAGTACAGATGGCAAATAATTGGTAGGACAAGGTCAGTTTTTGAGAGCTCAAGGCCAGCTGTACCTACTCAGCACCATCTCCAGAGCTCTCCCTGCCCAGCAGCTTGAGTATCTCTGCCAGGTTCCCTGAGCAGGGCTTGCAACCAAAGTGCCTCCAGCACATACAAACTAATTAGCATGGGCTGCCCCCGGAGAGCCTCTGTGATTTGAGCTCTGAGTCCTGTATCTTGATCGTTCCCTGGGAAAGAAACAAAACCAGCCTTGTACCCGTGGTCCCCATGGACCTGGGAAGATGTGTGTCTCAGGCTTGATTGCATTTCTCTGTCTGCCACCACGATATTAAAAACATTTAATAAACACATTTGCAGCGCAGCCTGCGGCGCCTGCGCCTGGCTGCCTTCGGGAGGCAAACCCTGGAGTTCACCAGGAGAGTTGTCTCTTGCTCTGTGCTCCTGGCTGTGAGCTGGGCTGATGCTGGGGGTCTCCAGTTTTGTTGAATCAGTTAGGACCCCCCAAAGGTCATCTTGTCCAACAAGATGTCAGCAGGGACAACTCCAGCTAGATTGGGTTGCTCAGGGCCCCATCGACTTTGACCTTGGATGTCTCCAGGGATGGGGTCTCACTCACCCGTGTCTCTGGGCAAGCTGTGGTAGTGTTCTGCTGCCCTCACTGTGAAGAACTTCCAATGTGACTCTACCATACCCTAGTTTCAAAACACTGCCTCTTGTCCTGTCAGTGCAAACCCTTCTAAACAGTCCCTCCTCAGCCTTCCTGTAGGCTGTCTTCAGATACTGAGATGCTTCTATAAGGTCTCCCAAGGGAACAGTTTTCTGACCCTTAATACCAGGGGTAGGGAGGAGGAGACCAGGTTGTCTTATGGCAAGCCTCCAGGCTTCAACTCTTTTTCCCTTCTTCCTTCCCTTAGAAGATATATAGGTTGGTCAGAGAGGTGATAGATTTCACACCCCTAGAACCATTCCAGGTCAGGTTGTGTGAGGCTCTGAGCAACCTGCTCTAGTTGAAGATATTCCTGCTGACTGCAGTGGAGTTGGACTAGATGACCTTTATAGGTCCTTTCCAACCCAACCCATTCTATGATTCTGTGTTTCTCTATTTATTTATTTCCCTCTGAGAACTGGATTGTGTTGATCTGCTTCCAGCATCACAGAGGTGGTGTTTTGCAGTTTGGTGTTTGGTTTTGGGTTTGTTTGTTTGGTTTTTTTTTCACTGTCTTTCTGCTCAAAAGTGACAAAAGCCTCCCTATGGCACCCAACAACCTTCCCACTGAAATGCAAACACCCCGGGAAGGTTTTGGCTTGTGCCCTTCTGATGGAAACCCATTAGCTGCTGCTTTTCCTTCCCTCCCTCTTCACTTCCTTGTTAGACTAAAGTGGTTTGCATCATTTTTCCCCTTGTTTCAGCCAACAAACATGTTTGTTTCTCCTTAATTACCTGGGTGTCAATGGGGTGCTTCATCACTGTCTCTCCTCAGCCAGTTCCTTTTTGCTTCAGGATGTAGCAGATCATCAGAAGCCTCAATTGCAAACACTGCAAAATAATAAAAAAAATAAATTAAAAAATTCTTCAGTCTTAAAACTGGAAAAATAGCCTCAAAATGACCTTGAGATGACTTCCCTTGTCCATGGAAATTAAAATTAACTGGACTGATTTGACTGGCCCGAGGGGAAGAAGGTATTTAAAAAAAAAAAAAAGGAAAAAGAAAAAAAAAAAAAAAAACCCACCCAAAAAACCCTGACAAATGAGCCAGGAAAGTTTAGAGTGTCTCAGGTGAAGGGGAACATTAGAATATGTATTAGTTATAAATGCTCCAGTGCAAGGTGCCTGAAATTATTAGAGGAAAATAATCTGGGTGTACGCATGAGGAATGCGTGCCAGGCGCGCCCGGCTGCAGCAGGAACGTGCCCCTGGGAGCTGGTGTGGCTGCTGGAGGAGAACGTGAGCCTGCTGTGGAACTTGGCTGAGCGTGCTCACTCTCCTGCCTGCCTGAAGATTTATTTTGGTGGTGCTGGCAGCTCTCTGCCCCAGCTTGACCCTCGCCCTGCTGCCTGCTGCACAAAGGCGGGGGTCTGCAGCTGGCGCGGGATCGTAGAAGCATAGGAAGGTTGGGGTTGGAACGGACCTCCAGAGATCATCAAGTCCAATCCCCCTGCAAAGCAGGACCATTTAGGGCAGGGCACACAAGAATGTACCCAGGTGGGTTTTGAAGATCTCCAGAGAAGGAGACTCCACAACCTCTCTGGGCAGCCTGCTGCAAGGGTCCAGCAGCCTCAGAGTGAGGAAGTTTGTCCTCAAGTAGAGATGAAATTTCCTGTGATTAACTTTACATCCACTGCCCTGTGTCCTATCCCTGGGGACTGCTGAGAACAGACTGGTTCCATCTGTTAGGAGGAAGTTCTTTACAGTGAGGGTGGTGAAACACTGGAACGGGTTGCCCAGGGAGGTTGTGGCTGCTCCCTCCCTGGAGGTGTTCAAGGCCAGGTTGGATGAGGCCTTGAGTGACCTGTACTAGTGGGAGGTGTCCCTGCCTATGGCAGGGGGTTGGAACTGGATGATCCTTGAGGTCCCTTCCAACCTTACCATTCTATGATTCTATGATTCTATGTTCCTCCTGACAACCACCCTTCAGGTATTTATAGTCATTGATAAGGTCCCCTCTCCGCGTTCTCCAGACTAAACAGCCTCAGGTCCCTCAGCCTTCCCTCATAAGTGGGATGCTCCAGTCCCTTAATCACCCTTGTAGCCTCCGTTGGACTTTTCAGTGGCGTGTTATAGATCAAGGGGCAGTGGACACAAACTGGAACCCAGGAAGTTCCACTTCAGCATGAAGGAAAACTTCTGTGCTGTGAGGATGCTGGAGCCCTGGGGCAGGCTGCCCAGAGAGGTTGTGGAGTCTCCTTCTTCAGAGACTTTCAAGACCCATTCTTGTGTGGCCTACCCTAGATAATCCTACTCTGGCAGAGGGGTTGCACTTGATCTCCTGAGGTCCTTTCCAACCCCTGCCACTCTGTGATTCTATGACATGGAATGGAAGGTGGCTGGGGATGTGCACAATGTTGATCCTCTTGGGATTTCCCAGACCCTGGGCTTCTGCTTCAAGCTATCAGATTCCCAGGGTAGTCACACACTGCTGTGACACCATGAAATGCTACCCTTACCCACATGTCAAGGGGATGTGTGTCTCATGACAGCACAATGGAATAGCTGTCAGCTTCTATCTACTGCTTGGCTGTACTCCTTGTCTCAGCTGATATCTGAGGAGGTGAAAAGAGGCTCGATGAAGACAAAGTAGCCAAAGCACAGTGTGTGGAGAGAGAAAGGTGCTGAGTGTGTTGACTTGAAGGAACATCGCATAGGCTGGGAAGGTGCATTCGGGCTGTTTGTCAACTCCTATTCGCCATCCATACTGCATTGGGAGGGGGTAGAAGAGTCTGGAATGAGTGAGTCAGGAATGAAGGAGTTTGAGAACAGCTTGGTTGGTCACCCAAGGTTAACCCACATGGGTCCAAGTAGGAACTGTCACCCAGCTCAGGGCATGGTGCCTGTGTTGAAGTTCTCAGGGTTGTGTCTCGGAGGCAGGTCCCAGTCTGCAGCTGCTGGAGAAGGGATCCTCTTGTGCTGTAGCACAAAGGATCTGTGCTCTGTGATGGTCCAGCCCTGATTGTTCCACCTCCAGGACTCCTTCGTGTTTGCCTATAGACTCATTTGTCGTTTGCGAGGTTGGGCAGCAGAATTATCTTGACAAGGGAGAGAGATTTAGAGCTCTGTAATCCATGCTTGTCCATTCTAATTACTTTTCTTATCAGCCTTCAGGAGAGTAACTTTACAGTGGTAATTAGTGTCTTCAATCCCACCCTATCTTAGTAATTAATGAAGAGTTAGGATGGGAGGGGAGAATCTCTGGTTTGGGCTGGAGAGGTCCTTCTGAGGGATGAGCAGCAGCGCTATCTGAAGCAATCAAAGGCAGCCTGGAGAGGATAGACGTGGCAATGGCAGAGGGAGGCTGTGTGTGCTGAGGACCTGTGGGATGATGACAGCAAGGAGCAAGCAACAGCAGCCAAAATTGTGTTTCTGTGGCGTGAGTTTGGACATTTCATTGAGGGGAGTGCTCGGCAGGCGCCGGTGATGCCGTGTCAGCGCCACGAGCATCTGCGGTTTGCATGGGCTTCACCTGGAGCTACCAGCATCCAGCTCTGCTGAAAATGAGCCTATTCATCATCTCCAGCTTTGGAGACACAGAACAAAAAAGGGCAAGTTGACCTAATACTGCCCTATAGCAGCTGCAATTACTGGAGCATAATTCATTTCAGATGGATCCAGAGATTTCTTTCCATTAACAACCAGGGACAAATAAGAAGAGTGGGTGGGCAGGAGTCAGCAGCCAGGCAGCCACCAGCCTGACAGCCAGCATGGGCAGGGGATGAGTTAGATGGTGTGGAGGCAAAGGGCAGGACTGGACCTAGCAGGGCTCCTGCTGCCTTCTCTGGAAAGACACTGGGTTTCATTTCTGGTGGTTAAATGAAGATCTTGACCCTGAGGACAGGTAGCAATATTGTCTGTGGCAGGATGATCAAGGGCAGCCAGAGTGGCAAATCTCTTGCTGGAAAACTTGATTCTCAGGTTTTCTCAAGTAGAAGTGCTTTAGTTCATAAAACTGAAATCTCTTTGGGGTAGTGTGTCGGTTCTGGTTACGTCCTGTTTCAGAAGGAGGCCTACAGAAGAGGTTTGCAGGAGAGAGAGAAGTCAAGCCCAGGAAGCTGCTCCATTCCCATCAAATTTAGGAGATATTCCTGGAGCAGGATGCACAGAGACTGGTCATAGAATCAGAGAATTGTTTTGCTTGGAAAAGACCTCTAAGATCTTTGATTCCAGCTGTTGACCTAATGCCACCTTACCCTGTAAACCATGTTCCAAAGTGCCATGTCTACGTGTTTTTTGACCACCTCCAGGGAGAGTGACTCCTCCACCTCTCTGGGCAGCCTCTTCCACTGCCTGACCACTCTATAAAAAGATTTTTTTTTCCTAATATCCAACCTGAACCTCCCCTGGCACAATTTCAGACCATTTCCTCTCATCCTATCACCTGGCACTAGGGAGAAGAGACCAATCCCCACCTCACTCCAACCTTCTAAAGGTAGTCTGGACACTGCGCTGCCTCAGCTTGAAGATCTGAGTGTGTATCAAATTTGGTGTTTCTTTGAAATTGGTTAAGTCTCAATTCATTTTTGTTTTGTGCTGCTTGGAATGAAGATGTTAATCAGCACAGTGGGGCCAAGGAGCAGTAAATGCTTTTGCATGCTCTGCTAGTTCTGGGGATAAATGCAGCTGGGACATTGCTGCTCCAGAGCTGACCTCTGTCTCTGAGGAGCATGCAAGTAAATGTGTGTAAAGGAAGGGATTGAATTGAAAGCTTTTTTTAGGCTACTCCTTTAATTTTCCATCTAACCTGGCTCTGGGAAAAGAAGAAAATCTTGGCTTTTATTACAAGCCCCAAAGGCTCATACTAATAGGTTGTTTTAAAGCTGGCAGTGATAGCTTCCAGAGAGCATCTGCAAAACTGTCTGAAGGCAAGAATCTGCCACCACCTTCTCAGTATCTCTGTCCTTGCTGGCTTTTTGGATCCCAGCTCCAGCCACCACCTTCTCAGTATCTCAGTCCTTGCTGGCTTTTTGCATCCCTGCTCCAGCCACCACCTTCTCAGTATCTCTGGCTTTTTGGATCCCAGCTCCAGCCAACACCTTCTCAGTATCTCTGGCTTTTTGCATCCCAGCTCCAGCCAGCACCTTCTCAGTATCTCAGTCCTTGCTGGCTTTTTGCATCCCAGCTCCAGCCAGCACCTTCTCAGTATCTCTGGCTTTTTGGATCCCAGCTCCAGCCACCACCTTCTCATTATCTCAGCCCTTTCTGGCATTTTGGATCCCAGCTCCAGCCACCACCTTCTCAGTATCTCTACCCTCACTGGCATTTTCCACCCCAGCTCCAGGTGTCTTCCCTTGTGCTGGAGCTCCAAAGAAAACTGCTTGTGCCAGGTCAGCCCACCTGCTGTAACCATTGAACATGGCCAAGAAGGTCTCAGGTCCTGGTTCAGTCAGGATATTCAGGGAGTGGGTCACCTGTCTGAAGAGCCTCCTTCCCTTCCCAAGTCATTGCCATAAAAGATGTATTGCCCTCAGCTTCCTCCAAGGCACCACACAAATGGTGCCAGGCAGATGTCAGGTGCTGATGGATGGAACAGAGATACTAAGCAGCTGGGTAAGGATCCCACTTGGTCATGCCCCTTGGCTCTTTGCCCTGCTCCTGTGCAGGGGTCACAGCCCCTCTGTGGTCCACGTTTTCCTTTCATCATCATTGTGTTAAAGTGAAGAGACAGCTCCATTCAATAATTCATAGCCTCACAGAGCCTCTGTAATATTTAAAGGAGAGAAAACCTTTTGGTTTGTCCTTCTCCAGGCTGGAGACCAAAAAGCAGAAATGATGGAGGTGGTTGAGTCCCTTCGTCGATGCTGTGTGTTTGACTGGCTGAAGTGATGGATGGAAATTCCTTCTTGGAGCCAGATGCAGAAGATTTTCAGAGGGGCAGGGACATGGGGCAGACAAAAACCTTCTGAAGGTGTGAGCAGTGTGTTGGAGAAAGCTTTGCAAACAACCTGTGCAGAGGGTAGGGAGAAGATGGCTAAGATTTTACATCTTTGGTTAGTTTTTGGTTTGGGTTTGAGTGTATTGAAATGAATCTGGTGCTCAGATATGAATTTCAAGTTGGATTTGATCAGTCAGGAGCTGGTATGACCTGATAGCAGCCTTTCACTATCTGAAGGGGGCCTACAGGAAGGCTGGGGAGGGACTATTGGCAAGGTCTTGCAATGACAGGACAAAGGGCAATGGATTTAAACTGGCAGAGGGAAGATTTAGACTGGATGTTAGGAGGAAGTTGTTTGCAGTGAGGGTGGTGAGACACTGGCACAGGTTGCCCAGGGAGGTTGTGGCTGCTCCCTCCCTGGAGGTGTTCAAGGCCAGGTTGGACGAGGCCTTGAGTAACCTGTACTAGGGAGAGGTATTTTGCATCCCTGCTCCAGCCACCACCTTCTCAGCATCTCTAGAAATCCTTGATGATCCTTGAGGTCCCTTCCAACCTTACCATTCTATGATTCTATGTTACTGAAAACCAGCAAAAGTAGCTCTTAAGTGTTTCTGTGATGAATTTTAAGCAATCCCTCTTCATTGTGAGCAGTTTTCTTCCTGTCTGTGTAACTTAGCGTGATGCAATGGCTGCATGAATTATTCTGCTTCCTTCAGCTCTAAGGTGAGTTGCTGGATTTATCCTCCACCCATCCAGGCTTATTTTCATTCTTGTGAAGACTTCTCTGAGCACAGAATCGAGGGTGCCGTGTGAGTCCAAAGCGTTTGATTGTTTAGAAGTCACCAGAGTGTCTTGTGTTCATTATTTTAACAATTGGAGAGAGGATTTTATTTTCTCCAGAATCATAAACACAATCTTCAGTGTGTTTTATGAAAACAATAAAGCTAAACTCTAATAACCACACATTTTCCTTGCTTTATGTGCACACATCCTTGGGGAACGGGGCCTCAAGGACTCATCTTACTCTGCTTTTAACAGAGTTTTAATGTGCTCAAGTTGCTAAAGTGGTGGAGAGCTCAATTATCAATTTGCTTTGGTACCTAAAAAGAATTTTCTTTTGCCTTTAAAGATGCTTAAGGTA
>VWZE01024085.1:92038-152411 GCA_013396675.1 Eubucco bourcierii | reverse complement strand
ACAGCGATGCAAGGGGAAGAATTTAGCACCAGGATCCAAACTTCAGGCTTCATTTAGATGCTGTGTATTGCACAAGGACTAATTAGCTGCCTTGCATCTTTTCCCTACCCTGTGAATAATACTGTTTTCTTTTAGAAGAGATCTGAGGCTCTCAGAGGCAATTTCTAAAGGAGGATGCTCTGCTACAGACGGAGAGCCAAAGAGAGGAGATGAAGGACACAGTTCCTCCAGTATTTAGCCACCTAATGGGTTTTTTATTTTTGAGTGCAGAAGTAGGTTACAGCCCCAGCTCTGTCTGCAGTAGTGGTTTTTTTTTTTTTTTTTTATTGAGAACTCACTTAATGAGAGCTTTTCCATCCAAGAGTCTTGAGAAATGCAAAACACCATGGAGATGCTCCAGTTCTGAACACTTTCCAGGGGGAGGAGTGGAGCAAATCCTATCTTTTGGCATTTCTTCAAAGGAAAGAATGTGATCTGGCCAAGAAGGCCAACAACATCCTGATCTGACCTGCACATGGCAGGTGTCCAGGTGTGCTGTAGTCACCCTGGGACAGCAAAAATGGCCATGGTCTTGGCTGGGCCATATCTGGTGCTTGTCTTTCACCCTTTGGTTGCCACCTGCATTGGTTGTTTCTGGAAGAAATAGATGAAGATTTGTTTTCCATTCTTCATAGAATCATAGAATGGTAAGGTTGGAAGGGACCTCAAGGATCATCTAGTTCCAACCCCCTGCCATAGGCAGGGACACCTCCCACTAGCACAGGTCACTCAAGGCCTCTTCCAACCTGGCCTTGAACACCTCCAGGGAGGGAGCAGCCACAACCTCCCTGGGCAACCTGTGCCAGTGTCTCACCACCCTCACTGTAAAGAACTTCTTCCTAACATCCAATTTAAATCTCCCCTCTGCCAGTTCAAACCCGTTGCTCCTTGTCCTGTCATTACAAAGCCTTGTCAATAATCTCTCCCCATCCCTCCTATAACCCCCTTCAGATCCTGGAAGGCTACTTTAAGGTCTCCTGGAAGCCTTCTCTTCTCCAGGCTGCCCACCTCTCGCAGCCTGTCCTCGTAGGTGAGGTGCTCCAACCTGATCATCTTCGTGGCTCATTCTTGCAAGAACCACATGCCAGGAGCAGGAACCTCCAAGATGTGTGGCATCAGGAAGGGTGATTTAGATCTGTAGATCCCTAAACCACAGCACCAAGGGGTTGAAGCCCTGCAAGAAGGTGAGCCAGTACACCTGGTGCACGAATGATCCTGGGGGTGGAAAGCTTGCACGTCCAGAGAAGGGTCATGAGGATGCTCAGAGGGCTGGAGCACCTCTCCTGTGAAGAGAGACTGAGGCAGTTGGGGCTGTTCAGTCTGGAGAGGAGAAGGCTCCCAGGTGACCTTATTGTGGCCTTTCAGTATCTTAAGGAGGCTACAAGAAAGCTGGGAAGGGATTCTTTAGGCTGTCAGGTAGTGATAGGGCTGGGGGGAATGGAACAAAGCTGGAAATGGGTAGGTTCAGACTGGATGCTAGGAAGTTCTTCAGCATGTGCATGGTGAGAGCCTGGAATGGGTTGCCCAGGGAGGTGGTGGAAGCCTCATCCCTGGAGGTGTTTAAGGCCAGGCTGGATGAGGCTGTGGCTAGTGTGATCTAGTGTGAGGTGTCCCTGCTCATGGCAGGAGGCTTGGAACTGGGTGATCCTTGTGGTCCCTTCCAACCCTGACTGATTCTATGATTCTGAGATTCTATGATTCTACCATTCTGTCCTTCTATCATTCTCTGATTCTATGAAAGAGGGGCAGATGAAAGGTGTTGCTGCTGCTGCTGCTGCTGAGCAGAAGCTGCTGTATGAATGCAGTCAAGCTCCTCTCTTTTTGGGAGGGGGGAGCTGTGAGCCAGCATAGAGAGCCTGTGGGCCCCACGCTTATATTCCCAGGTGGCAGGAGCTAATCAGTGTGGGCTTAAACAGCAGGGCTGCTTGGCACCTCATCTTCTCAAGCTAAAGTGGAGTTCTCATGTCCAAAGTCCTTTGATGCTTGTCTGAGAGCATCAGGGCTCTCTGCTCTCCGAAAGGAGCTCTCCGCACAGGAGTGATAAATGTGTTTAATTTTTGCAGAGCTTGTAGCCTGGTTTTATCCCAGGATCCGTCTCTGGAGGTTTTATTAGCTGATGGTGTCTGTAGGAAAAAGTCAAAGTGACTAGACAGGAACAGCCATGGAATTGATGTAGGAAGCAAGAGCATGTTTTGGAGATAATGTTTCTCATTCTCGCCGTTGCTACGTGCAGAGTTCAGGCAGTGCATTTCCAGTTCTGCCTGAGTTTTACAGCTGCTACCTGACAGAAGATTCCTCCAGCCAGCCTCCTGCTTAAGCAGGGTGTGAATTGCACACTCTGGGTGTGATGAATGCTCTGCTCTGGTCCACGGGAGCCTTCCTGTGGGGCTGGAGCGCAGGGACCAGTGACAAGACTGGTGTAGGGTCTGGAGAATGAGTGATATGAGGAGTGGCTGAGGGGACTGAGTTTGTTTAATCTGGAGAGGAGGAGGCTGAGGGAAGACCTCATTGCTCTCTACAACTCCCTGCAAGGAGGTTGGAGTGAGGTGGACAATGTTGGTCTCTTCTCCCAAGGAACTAGCAATAGGACAAGAGGAAATGGCCTCAAGCTGCACCAGGGGAGGTTTAGGTTGGATATCAGGAAAAATTTCATTCCTGAGAGAAAAAAAAAAATCATTGGAACAGGCTGCTCAGGAAGGTGGGGGAGTCACCACAGAATCATAGAATAGGAAGGTTGGAAGGGACCTCAAGGATCATAGAATCATAGAATCATAGAATGGGAAGGTTGGAAGGGACCTCAAGGATCATAGAATCATAGAATCATAGAATGGGAAGGTTGGAAGGGACCTCAAGGATCATAGAATCATAGAATCATAGAATGGGAAGGTTGGAAGGGACCTCAAGGATCATAGAATCATAGTATCATAGAATGGGAAGGTTGGAAGGGACCTCAAGCATCATCCAGTTCCAAGCCCCTGCCATAGGCAGGACACCTCCCACTAGCACAGGGCACTCAAGAAGGTGTTCTAAGAAACATGCAGACATGGCAGGTAAGGACATGGTTTGTAGGTCAGTGGTTGGACTTGATGATCTTAGAGGGTTTTTTTTCAACTAAAACAATTCTATGGTTCTACTCTAGGAGAGGTGACAAACACCTTCAAGTGGCTCTGATAAAGCTGGTGCAGAGGAAAGCTTGGCTTTGGCTTACTGCAAGCTGCAGGTGGCAGGAGGAGCCTGTGTGCTCGGGGTGTGCTGGTGTGGGGAGCTGATCACCCTGCCTCTGAGTCTGGGAGAGGGACAATTTGCCAACATGTGTTGATGTGTTCCCATAGGAAGGCAGGCACTAAATCATCACCTTGCAGCTTGCATGCAGATTCAGCCAGGGAACCTATTTAATTAGGGGATAAATTTAGAAATCAATTATTATTTGCAGAAACAGGTTTCTTTCCCTCTAATGAGGCTGCAGAGATTCATCCCCCTCTGCCTCTTTCCCATGACCTTTGTATATGCAGATCAAGGGTGTATATGCTTTGTGTCTCTTCTCTCCCAGTCTAAGTGGCTCTTTTGAGGCCCTTTCTGATCTTTTCTTGAGGCTCTCCTAGGAGAGCAAATGGGAGTAAAACCATGAAACCAGGCTGCTTTTGGATCTAATGGTGTGGTAGTGATGGAGGCACCAGGTCCACTGGTAATGGGCACATGGATTAGCCTTTCCTAATGGGGTAAGGGATGGGAAGTGGTCTGAACTTAATGGGAATGGAAAAATAAGGATGAAAGGCTGGAATGGGGTAATGATGGGAAGGAAGAAGGAAGGGTTAGGGGCAGAATGAAGCATTTCAGCTGGTGGGGAGCACTGGGCAAACTGGCTGGCGAGGAGAGGATCCATATGTGGTGGTTTGGGTTGATGAGGAGTTGGTAGAGGTTCTGCAAAGCTGTGTGAGCAAAGCAAAGCAGTGACAACAAAACTGACCCTCTTCTGCCTGGGTGGAAAACAAATAACCAGGAAATATTTGTGCAAATGAAGAATTTTGAGACCTTGTGGCTCTCTGCAACTCCCTGAAAGGAGGTTGGAATGAAGTGGGGATTGGATTCGTCTCCCTAATGATGAGAGGAAATGGCCTCAGCTTGCACCAGCAGGGATTTAGGTTGGACATTAGGGAGGAAAAGAAAAAAAAAATCATTGCAAAGGTTCTCAACCACTGGAACTGGCTCCCCATGGAGGTGGTTGATTCCCCATCCCTGGAGGTGTTTAAAAGATGCAGCGATGTGGTGCTGAGGGACATGGTTTAGCAGCAGACTTGGTAAAATTAGGGAATGGTTGGAGTCAATAATCCTAAAGGGCTTTGCCAGGTGAAATGGTTCTGTTTGTGTGATTCTGTGTGCCACTGGTGGACTCAAGGTACTGCCAGAGCTGGAGGACCTTCTGGGCAAGTGAACCACTGTCTAGAGACCTCCTCCTACCTGACTTGGGCTGGCCTCCACATGGCACTATTGTAGCTACTGGCACCATTGTAGATATTTCCCTGGATCTCATGCAAGGGTTGGCACCCTCCACACCTTGTAGGGGTGTTGGAAGGGCCTGGCCACCCCCAAGAGCTGCACTGTCATTTCATCAGGTGAAGCACTCACTGCAGGACATGGCTGGCATATCTGCATATCCTCTTGCCCTTGCTGGAGAAAGGGACCCTGCTTGTGCTGACCCAAGGTGCTGATGGTGTTTGTGAGGACATTGCTGCTTCAGGCTTTGGTCTCTGCTACTTTGCTGCTTCTAATCTCTGACAAATTGCTCAGTTTCTCTTCCTCCTTACCCACTTCTAAATGGGGAAGAATTATTTCTGCCCGTGGGCTCCAAGAAGGCATAATAAATTTGGTTGCTTTTATTATTTTGGCTTTTAATGTCTCCTCATCTTAGATGCCACTTCCTGAGCCCTCCAGCGACTTCTCCATGCTCTTAGATCAGCTACTTTGAGTCCAAGTCAGTCCAGAGAGGGGTGAGGATTTTCTCAGCTGTGTCTGGGGAAACCCTTTTGCCTCTGGAAGCTTGATGGCTTGCAGCCTCCCACCACAGCCTTCTGCAATATAAGCATTGGGAAGCAAGTCAGATCCTCTTAGTCACTGGGCCCACATCTTCAGCAATCACTCACTTGGTGGGAGATCCAAATACAATTCCCTCCTGTTTAGAAAGTGTAACCTACTAAAGAAGACCAGGACCAGAAAGGCCACCAGCACAAATTCATGTGCCCCTGACACCATGGTGGGAACAGAGACATGGCTTCATAGAATTGCAGAAAGGTGTGGGTTGGAAGGGACCTCTGGAAATTATCTAGTCCAGGCCCCTTGTTCACCTACAGCAGGTTGCACAGGACAGCATCTAGGCAGGTTTTGAATGACTCCAGAGGAGATTCCATCCCTGGAAATGTTCCAGGTGAAGTTGTTTGGGGCTCTGAGCAACCTGCTCTAGTTGCAGATGTCTCTGCAGAGTGCAGGGCAGTTGGACTGTGGATGACTGTTAAAGTCCCTTCCAACCCAAACCAGTCTGTGACTCTGAGGACAAAGCTCATTTCCCTGTGGCTAAAGTGGCCAGGGAAGAGCAGTAGCATTTTGCATTTTCTTTCCCTCAACACAGCTGGGCTAAAGCACATCCAGTTCCAGCTCACAGAGGAGGTGAAGGGACAAGCCTGGCTGAGGCTGTCATGAGGAGATACCCACACCTTGCAGGACAAGATGCTTCAAGACACTTGCATGCTAGCTAATGAGCAGTTACACAGGCTACAAGAACAGGCATTTCCTGTGTCCCAGCCCAGCAAAAGCACCTCTGAGTCCTTCAGAAACAATGTTTGCTTACTCCTGAAATCAATACAGTAGCAAGCTCCTGGCTTTCCATCATGGATTAAAATGGAGTCAACCACCTTCTGCACCCAGAAAAGTCCCCATCACGTTCATGGTCCTGCAGGATCTTCCCTTAGACCAGCTGAGGGCAGGGAAAAGGCTACTCTCTTACTGCCACTGTGTCACCAGTGCCACTGCTGACATACTCAAGCCACTTGCACTGCTGAGGGAGCTGGGGTTGTTTAGCCTGAAGGAGAGCAGGCCGAGAAGAGATCTCACTGCTCTTTACAGCTACCTGAAAGGAAGTTTTAGTGGCCTTTTCTTCCAAGTAACTAATGGCAGGACAAGAGGAAATGGCCTGCAGTTGTGTCAGGGAAGGTTTGGATTGGATGCTGGGAAACATTTCCCTCCTGAAAGAGTGGTCAGGCATTGGAACAGCTTGCCCAGGGAGGTGGTGGAGTCACCATTGCTGGAGGTGTTCAAAAAACGAGTAGATGTGACACTTAGGGACATGGTTTAGTGGGCATGGAGGTGTTGTGTAGAAGGTTGGACTTGATGATCTCAGAAGTCTTTTCCAGCCTTCATAATTCTATGATTCTACATCTGAGCACTCGAGAAAAAACCAAACAACTCCTGACCATGCACAGGATCCACCAAGAGCCCATGTTTGCACTTTGGAGGGGACACATCTCTGCCATCACAGGGACACTGCTCCCAATAACCACTCCTCTCCCTTAACCTCGATAGCCATTTGCTGGAGCAAACTGATAGTAAGAGGCATTGCTCACATTCTTTTCCTTGTAAATCAATCCAGCCTTGTGGCTCACACTGCAGGACAGCCTGTGCAAGAACTGGGAAGCTAATGAAATGAGGCTTGTGTCTCTCACCTCCAAAGAGCACAAAGGAGAAGGTATCCTAGAGCAATAAAAAAAACAAAGGGAGAGGAGTATCAGGGCTGCTTAATTGCAGTCATCTGCCCAGCAACACTTCAAAGGTCTGCACCGAAAAGCATCTCTTTGTCCAATTAAAAATGCTGCTTTTAGGAGCAAAAGCACTAACCTAGCTTTGAGACAGAGATCACAAACTCTTCCACAGAGGCAAAGAGGCCATGGGACACCACAGAAGTATCAAGAGACAGGGCTCTGGTGGTGCAAAACCATCTTAATTCGGGGACAGTCACCTACAGGAGAGGAGGATTTGCAGTGTTCCACACATGCATCCCTACAGCAAACCTTTCCAAAAGGGCTCAGGAGAGGAGGTTCTATCACCCAGCCTAGAGCACAGACCTAATGTGGGTGCCACCAGGGCCCCACTGCTACAGTTCCCACAGGCTACATCACATTAAGCAAGCAGGGAAAAAAACCCAACCCTCCAAGGTCAGTCTGTCTCCAGGTTTCCCCCCGCCCCTGTGCACACATTTTTGCTTGGGATGTTTAAAAGGATCACAGAGAACATTTCTGGGGAGTTCTGAGATACAGGCAAATTTTTTTTTTTTTTTTTTTTTTTTTTTTTTTTGGATTTTAGCCTAGACTGAAGATAAGCCTGTTTCATTTTCAAAAGGTCTCTTCCAAAAGTAGAGCCTTCAATTTAACATTCATTTCACAATTTTAAGCAAACCCAGCAGCGAAGCAGTTTCTGACGGCAGCTGATGTGCCAAGCCTAGGTACCATTTCCCATACATCTATAAATACCTGTGTGCTCTTCACCTCTGCAGCCCATGCTGCAGGAAGCCTGCCCATTCCTACTCCCACCACTGCCAGGACATCAGAAGCTTCCATAGAATGGTAGAGATTGGAAGGAACCTCTGGAGATCATCTAATCCAACCAGCCTGCTAAAGTGGCTTTGCCTGGAGCAGGTTGCACAGAAATGTGTTCAGGAAGGTTTTGAAAGTCTCCAAGGAAGGAGACTCCACAACCTCTCTGGGCAGCCTGCTCTGGGACTCCAGCACCCTGTAAGTAAACAAGTTTTTCCTTAGGTTCATGTGAAATCTCCTGTGTTCCATTGCCCCTTGTCCTATCTTGGGGCACTGCTAAAATAAAGCCCAGTTCCATCCTTTTCCCCTCCAGCCTGTAGCTGTTGTTCATCACTGGGAAGATCTCTCCTCAGTCTGCTCTTCTCCAGGCTAAAAAGGAGAGCAGTCCCATGGAGAGGGACCTGGGAGTGCTGGTGGATAACATCCATGGCACAGCAATGTGCCCTTGTGGCCAAGAAGCCCAATGGGACCCTGGGGTGTATTAAGCAGATTGTGTCCAGCAGATCAAGAGAGGTTCTCCTCACCCTCTACTCTGCCCTGCTGAGACCTCATCTTGAGTACTGCCTTCAGTTTTGGGCTCCCCGGTTCAAGAGGGACAGGGATCTGCTGGAGAGGGTCCAGCAGAGGACTACAAGGATGCTGAGGGGACTGGAGCACTGCCTGGTGAGGAGAGGCTGAGGGACCTGGGGCTGTTTAATCTGGAGAAGAGAAAACTGAGAGTGGAGTTAATCAATGTTTATAACTATCTGAGGGCTGGGGGTCAGGAGGGGGTGGACAGGCTCTGCTCACTGCTGCCTGGGATAGCACAAGGAGCAATGGGTGGAAGCTGCAGCACAGGAGGTTCCAGCTCAGCACAAGGGGAACTTCTTTACTGTAAGGGTCCCAGAGCCCTGGCACAGGCTGTCCAGAGACATTGTGGAGTCTGCTTCTCTGGAGCCTTTCAAGACCTGTCTGGATGTGCCCCTGTGTGACCTGAGCTAGATTGTCTGCTCCTGCTGTGGCAGGGGGCTTGAACTGGATGATCTCTTTGGGTCCCTTCCAACCCCTGACATCCTGTGAGCCTGTGAAACAGCCCCAGGTTTCTCAGCTCTCCTCATAACACAGATGCTGCAGTCCCCTCATTATCCCTGTGACCCTCCAGTAGACTCTCTCCAGTGCTTCCCTATCCCTCTTGAACTGAGGAGGTCAGGACTGGATACAATACTCCAGGAGCAGCCTCTTCAATCAGATCCACTGCTCACAAATGAAAACCAACCAACCAACCAACCAACCAACCAACAAAACCCAAAACCCAAAAAACCCAAGCAAACCACCTTTTCAAGCTTTGGTACTGAATTCTTCAGTATCCAAACACAGGGAAGTTTCTTGGCCTCGTACTCTTGACACAGATATCAGCCTGCCTGTGTTTCGCTGGACACGCACTGCCACTCCGCTATCTCCACAGCAGTTCCAGCAGTGATAGCCCATCTATCAGGAAGGATGCAATAGTCTGCAGCAAGATTGCCCTGTTATCAGAGCTTTCAAATGCTTTAGGAGCAAATTAAGGGCATTTCTGCACCCAAACAGAATGAGATACAGTTAAGTTTTTCAATGGGCAGCGATGGAAGAAGCGATTCCAGTCTATAGCTGTTTAAAATCTCAGCGCCTAGCAGAAGGACTGCTCTCAGATGGGATTCAAATACTGTTTGGTGGGTGAAAAAACAAATGGAACAGCCAAGTGGGCCACAAAACACTTGCCCTGTCACCTTCCTGCCTACTCACTGCATCACAGAAAACAGCAGAAGAGGGATCATGAGGATCCCCCTACTCCGCAATGGTCACCTTCTCCCCACCCAGCGCCCATAGGGAACTGCATTTCTCCATCTCCAGCCTCAGCAAAGGAGGAGTCCATTTCCCTGCAGCACCAGCAGAGTTGCCTCCTCTCCATCCTCAGGGGTGCTTGCCTCCATCTTCTTCATGCCTGCTTCTCACTCCTTCCTCCTTCACACATACCCTCCATCTCTCATCATGCTGAGCCTAGAGCCTGAGCCCCACCTCCACCCCAGCTCCATCACCCTTCAGCACCACCCAACCATGGGCTGAACTTACAAAAGGCACACAGCACTTTCTCCTTTGCTGCCCTTCCTTGAGCTTTGGGGGTCTTGTAAAACCACAATTTCCACGTTTCCAACAAGCAATCCAAACAAAATCCTTCTTGGGGCTCTACCTGGGTTTGTGCCCAACAGGAGGTCACCCACAAAGGACAAGGTGAAGGCAGGAAGGGTACAGCAGCAATCGCAGCAAGATCCCTTTGCTGTTGCTGCGATCCCGACATACAAACATTTCATTGAAGTCTTCAACTCCCATTACAATCAAACTGAAAAGCAAAAGAGGCCTAAATGCATTTGGTTGGGAACCAAGATGATTCCCATAAAAGCAGATTATGCTGACATGATGAATATAAAATGAAACAGCAGATATTGAAGTTGGAGCATTGTTACTCTGTGCCTTCAGGCTGCCGGCCGTCCTACCCACCCTCCCTTCCCTCCTTTGCACCCCCTTCCAGGCTGTTCTGCTGAAGACAGAGAGCAGGCAGAGATAACCATTTCACCTCTGCCTTCTCCAGGGCAGGCTGCTAGGCTGGAAATATTCCACTTCTCCCCCCTGCTTCCCCCCAACCTTATGCAATGCTTCAACATTCGTCAGTTACTGGGGAGGTTGCAGCCCTGCCTTATCTGCCCTGGTGTTTCACAAAGCCTGTTTTGTATTTAATTGGCTTGTTCTTGCTAATCTGCCATGATTATTGTAGTTTCATTTAATTCTTGAAGGTCATTATTAAAATAAGCTGGTTTGCTGCAAGCAGTTCATCCCTGCAGGCTTCTCCACCCCCAGATTACCAGATCCTCCTTGTGCTTCCCCTCTGCTCCCCAGCACTGCTCAGAACCTGGGACCTGCTGGACACCTTTACTACAAGGACCAAATCCTTGATGTGATGGGTGAGAAGCCTGTGAGTAATTTCCAGTGCCCTGGATCCAGGCTCCTCCTGCTTTTTTCCTCACCAGCTGCTTCATCCCAGCAGGACCTGCCACCCTGCAGACAGACTCCATCGGCTCACCTGCACAACTCACTGTCTCAATCTGTTGGCAGAGAAGAATCAGAGAATCACAGAACTGCTTTGGTTGGAGAAGCTCTCTAACATCATTGAGTCCAACCATCAATCTAACACCACCATGGCCATTAGACCCTCTCCTAAAGTGCCATGTCCAGACGTTTCTTGAACACCTCCAGGGCTGATGACTCCACCACCTCCCTGGGCAGCCTGTTCCAGTGCCTGACCATTCAGGGAAAACAAATTTTCATAATATCCAACCCAAACCTCTCCTGGCATGGCTTCAGGCCATCTCCTCTTGTCCTATCACTTGATTCTAGGGAGAAGAGAACAAGTCCACCTCACTTCAACCTCCTTTCAGGGAGTTGTAGAAAGCAGTGAGGTCTCCCTTCAGCTTCCTCTTCTCCAGACTAAACAGTCCCTCAGACATTCACAGAATCACAGAATGAACCAGGTTGGAAAAGACCTCTAAGATCATCGAGTCCAACCTATCACCTAACCCTTCTAATTAACTAACCCATAGCACTAAGTGCCCCATCCAGCCTCCTCTTAAACACCTCCAGGGATGGGGACTCCACCACCTCCCTGAGCAGCCCATTCCGATGCCAGTCTCTCTTACTGTGAAAAACTTCTTCCTAACGTCCAGCCTAAACCTACTCTGGGGCAGTTTGAGGCTGTGCCCTCTTGTTCTGTCCCTGGGTGCCTGGGAGAAGAGCCTAACCCCACCTGGTTACAGCCTCCCTTCACAGGTATTTGTAGACAGCAATGAGGTCTGCCCTGAGCCTCCTCTTGTGCAGGCTGCACACCCCCAGCTCCCTCAGCCTCTCCTCACAGGGCTGTGCTCCAGGCCCCTCACCAGCCTTGGTGCCCTTCTCTGGACACATTCCAGCACCTCAACATCTTTCTTATATTGAGATGCCCAGAACTGGACACAGTACTCAAGGTGTGGCCTGACCAGTGCTGAGTACAGGGGCAGGAAGACTTTCCTGGTCCTGCTGGCCACACTATTCCTGATCCAGACCAGGATGCCATTGGCCTTCTTGGCCACCTGGGCACACTGCTGGCTCATATTCAGTTGGCTGTTGACCAGTACCTCCAGGTCCCTCTCTGCCTGGCTGCTCTCCAGCCACTCTGTCCCCAGCCTGTAGCACTGCATGGGGTTGTTGTGGCCAAAGCAGAGAACCTGGCACTTGGACTTGTTAAAACTCTTGGCATTCCTCATCAGAAGCTGGAGATCTCAGCAGCAGTTCCCTTGCCTTTTACAGCAGGCTCAGACTCATGCTCCCCTCTCACCCAAAAAGCCAACAGTGCCAACTGCATCCTCCTCTTGTTAGCCGTGCATCCCCCTGACCCCTCCCCCCACAATGCTGCCGCCGCATTCCGCCTGCCGTCGGTGCAGGAGCTCTGCCGAGTGAATGTTTTCCAGAGGCACCAACCTCCAGTGAAGTGTTAGTTTATAGGTTCTTCGGTGCTAGCTACCACTTATGCTAATAACCCAAATTTATGCAGAAAGTCATAAACACAGAGCTCTCCCCAGCGCCCTTGCCAGCACAGGATTGCTCCCTGCAGAATCGCTGAGCCTGCTCTGTGCAGATGAGCTCCAAAACGACTCTGGTAATGGGGCTTCCCCCGTGCTCCCCAGGGGACTATTCTGCAGTCAAACAGGCCCTAACAGTTCTCAGGGTTTGGGTCTTTTGGAGGCAATGTGGTGGGGTTTTTATCCCAACCTTTAGCTCACTTCGTTGCTGTTTTCCCCACCTCCCCTCTGCTTGCTTTTTAACATGTTCCTTCCCTTCTGCACTGACTCCCCTGCTCGCCCTGCAGAGCTCCCCAGGGCGGCACACAAACACAGCTGCAGATCATAAAAAGTAACAGAGAAGCTCAGAAGCTTAAGAGGAGGGAAAAAGAGATGACAAGCTCCCTCTGATCATCTCCTTTCAAAGCCCCTGCCTGTGAGGAACACAGGGCTGTACCTGCAGGGCATTTCAGGGGTGGCTTCTGTGCTCTACCTGTCTGCCAGGACATGGTGATGGATGGAGAAGTGCTTCAGGGAGCCTTGATCTTGGGGTGGCCCAAGGAGCATCCCACCAACGCTGTGGGCAGGCTGGGGCACTCTGTCTGCATCTCATTTGCCCATTGGATGGGAAATGGGATTTGCAGGGAAGTGGCTCTGGCTTAAGCTTTGCTCAAACTGCCCAGAAGAGAGACCAAGAAGCGAGGTTTTGGGCAC
Organism: Eubucco bourcierii; assembly: GCA_013396675.1. NCBI lineage: Eukaryota > Metazoa > Chordata > Aves > Piciformes > Ramphastidae > Eubucco > Eubucco bourcierii. Next base: position 139,474 of record VWZE01024085.1, on the reverse strand, counting down.
GCCCCTGGGACCAGCCACTTCAAAGACCACAGTGATTTGGTAAGAGCTGAGCTGCTGCCGTAGGTTCTCTGATGATCAGAGCAATGTGACTGAAGGTGAGGGTGACTCTCAAGCTCCCCCAAAAGCTGAGAAAACCTCCTCAGTCAGGATGGAGAACCTGCCTCTTCCCATGGCCAGGCTGGAGAGGCACAGGGGTGAGAGCAGCTTCAGAGCAGCCTTGGGATTTATTCTACTTAATGTTAGCAACAGTAAACTCAGCCAGGAGATTTGGATTCTTCCTGTCCTTCTGCCATCTTTAGTCATGGGCATGGTTTGGGCTTTGCTGTTCTTAAAGGGAATATTTTAGGTAGATGTAATTATTGTGAAGTGCAGCAATGCAGTAGGGGTTGGTCTCTTCTCCAAATGAACAAGGCACAGGACAAGAAGAAACAGCCTTAATTTGTGTCCCAGGAGGTTTGGTTTGGAGTTTAGGGAGAATTGCTTCCCCTCAAAGGGTTGTCAAGCCCTGGAACAGACTGCCCAAGGCAGTGGTGGAGTCCTCATTCCTGCCCCTCAGGGCTTTTAAATCTGAGGTGCTGGGGCACTTGTGATATTGGTGACCTGGAGTAATGGTTGGACTTGATGATCCTAAATATCTCTTCCTGCCAAATCCACAACTGGTCCAAGAGATGAGATGGGATGAGGAGGGAGGACACTCAACTCTTTTGTGGCTTAGCCCCTGAAACACCAAGGCAAACAGAAGCTTAGGCTGCCCCAACACAGCTCCTTCACTCCTGACTTCAGTGCCTTCTGCACCATCCCTACATAGAATGGGAAGGTTAGAAGAGACCTCAAGGATCATCCAGTTCCAACCCCCTGCCATAGGCAGGGACACCTCCCCTAGCACAGGTCACTCAAGGCCTCATCCAACCTGGCCTTGAACACCTCCAGGAAGGGAGCAGCCACAACCTCCCTGGGCAACCTGTGCCAGTGTCTCACCACCCTCGCTAAAGAACTTCCTCCTAACATCCAGTCTAAATCTCCCCTCTGCCAGTTCAAACCCATTGCCCCTTGTCCTGGCACTGCAAACCTTTGTCAGTAGTCCCTCCCCAGCCTTCCTGTACATCCCATCAACTTTTCTAATCACAAACTTTAGGGTCTCCATATACATCAGGTATTGATTTGCCTGCACTGCCTCCAGATCCCAGGCTGGCTCCACACTCCTTTAAAGCAGCTCAGCACACGTCCCTGCTCCTCCAGCCGCTCTGATTGCAATTCAGTCTCTAGTACATTACCCTTATTTATAATGCCAGGGCTTCAGCGCGGCGCCTCAGGCGCTCCAAAATTATTACAGGGCCCTTTTGACTTTCAATTCCCTTCCATTCAATTCCATTTTTATTTGTCAGCAGAGACTCCCACTGACCAGTGCTGGAAGCCAGCTGTGCACAGGCCTCTGCACGTTAAGCCAATCCTGTCGGAATTATCCTCACACAGCTCAGCACGACAGGGAAAGAGAAACCCAGGTCTGGAAGAGCAGGTAGCAAAAATACTTCTGGGTGCAGCTTCTTTGCAGAGGTGGCACATCCAGACTTGGAGCAGCACCAGTGGGGGCATGGTGCAGCCCTCTCATGGTGCCATCCTCCCTCACTCATCTAATGTGAGGTGTCTCTGCTTGTGGCAAGGGGATTGGAATTAGATGATTCTTGTGGTCTCTTTGAGCCCTGACTGATTCTATGTAGCCATAGAGAAAAAAAACCCAACCAAAAACCCCAAAACAAAACAGGGGGAAGGAAAGTGACTTCGCAGAGTCATTGTGGCTGGAAAAGACTTTTAAGATCATCAGGTCCAACCATTATCCAACCCAAAAATGCTTCTGGGAGCATCTTCTTTGCAGAGATGGCACGTCCAGGCTTGGAGCAGCACCAGTGGGGCATTGCAGCACCATTGGGTTGCAGCCCTCCCACGGTGCCATCCATCCCCACTCATCTAGTGTGAGGTGTCTCTGCTCATGGCAGAGGGATTGGAACTAGATGATCCTTATGGTCCCTTCCAGCTCTGATTGATTCTATGATTCTATGTAGCCATAGGGGGGGGAAAAAAAAAATAAGATGAAGGAAAGTGACTTCACAGAGTCACTGTGGCTGGAAAAGACCTTTAAGATCATCAGGTCCAACCATAGAAGGGCCTCCTCAGTCAATATGGAGAACCTGTCTGCTTGATGGTTCCACCTCCTCAGATATGGACATCCTTTTCCAAGGGAAGCAGCCAGCAGTGCAGAGCAGAGGAGCTGGCTGGGCATTTTCAGGGGAATAAAACTCAACTAAAGAGGTAGTGGATAACTTGGGCTCTTCAGCCTTTTTGTCACCTGAAGCAGCAGGAGGGTGAGTCAAAATTCAAGCAGCCTGAAAATTGTGGGCATACCCTTGCCCAAAAAGGCAAAAATGTCAATTACCAGGAATTGCCATTTGCTGGAACCCCTGCACCTGCATCATGGCAGGATTCCTGCACTGATAGGATCCCTTTCCTGGCTGCCAAATCAGTCATTCCCTGTGGTTGGAAAGGGTAAAAGGATCTTTTCTCTAGGGCAGACTTTTGATTGCTCACCCTTGAGGTTCCCAAAGCCTCCTGGGTACCCAAGATACCACCCCAAGCCCTCTGGTTCTGGCTTGTCTGCACACAAAGCCCAAAGTCAGCTCTTACAGAAAGCAGCTTTTGCAACCTGGCAGAAAATTCGCTTCTCTGTAAGAGCTTTGCACCTTAACCCGGGAGACATCCTGCACAGTTATCTGTCCTGGCACTCAGAGGGGTGCTGTCAGCCCAGCAGCACTGACAGCCTCCTGTTGGTCACACTGACAACCTGCTGTTGGCCAAGCACCACGGGGGAAAAGGAAAGGAAAATGAAAGAAAAGGAAAAAGAGGAGAAGGAGAAGGAAAAGGGAGAAGGAAAAAGAAAAGAGAAAAAAATGGAAAAGGAGAATGGGAGAAAAGGAGAAATGGAATAGGAGAAAAGGAGAAAGGAGAATTTCAGAAAAGGAGAAAAGGAAAAGGAGAATGGGAGAAAAGGAGAAATGGAATAGGAGAAAAGGAAAAAGGAGCATTTCAGAAAAGGACAAAAAGAAAAGGAGAATGGGAGAAAAGGAAAAGAAGGAAAAAGAAGGAGAAAGGGGAAAAGGAGAATGGGGGAAAAGGAGAAAGGGGGAAAGGGGAAAAGGAAAAGAAAAGTAGGAGGAAAGGAGAAAAGGAAAAGAGAAGCACAGCAAGGGCTTTGCAAGAGCAGCCTGTTGGTCCCAGATGATGCCAGACCCCTCCTAAAGCAGGACAGATCACAGAAAAAAAAAAAAAAAAAAAAAAAAAAAAAAAAAAAAAAAAAAAAAAAAAAAAAAAAAAAAGAAAAGACAGTAGAAAGAGAAATGTTTTGGCTTGCCTTGTGCCAGTATTTTGTTGTTGTTGTTTGGATTTGGCTGCTAAGCTGCCAAATCTGTTCTTTGCAGGGATCCATTTCTAGGCTGACAGGCAGCTGTGGAGCTGTCAGAGCTCCTGCTGCTGCTGAGACCTGCAGCTGAGTCTTGGAGCTGCTGGCTCTGGTGGTGCTGCAGGTCTGGGGCTGCTTTTTGATCACAGGGTGCTTGGATTGTCCAAGCTCTCAGTTACTCCTGTGTGATGCCTTTGTTCAGGGGAAGCTGCAGCAGGCAGGGAGGTGTGTTGGGTTCCTGTAATCCCAGCTCCTAGGGTGCTTATGTGGTAAATTGGGATTGTTTGGGAAGTAAAAGCGACTGAAGGCTGGAGAAAACTGGCAGACATGTAGCCCCCAGGTCAACAGAGGCTTATTAAACATGGTGGTCACTTCTGCTTCCACATGCTCCTTAGTCTGTGCTGAGACTGTCCCCCCTGTGGAACATAGCTGTAGTGGTACCTCACAACCTGGTTCTGTTGTAAATGCAGACTATGGACTGATGTCTGCTGGGGTTCTTCTCAAATATGTAAAGAGCAGGGGACAAGAGGATGGGGCCAGGCTGTTTTCAGTGCTGTCCAGTGACTGGACAAGGGGCAACAGGCACAAACTGAAACACAGCAGGTTCCATCCACCCATGAGGAAAACCTTTGGGGTGAGGGTGTTGGAGCCCTGGAGCAGTCTGCCAGAGGAATTGTGGAGTCTCCTTCCCTGGAGAGATTCCAAACTTGCCTGGGCACTGGGATCCTGGGCAAGATGCTGTGGGAGCCCCTGCTTTAACAGGTAGGTTGGACCAGGTGATCTCCAGAGGTCTCTTCCAACCCCCACCATGCTAAGATTCTGTGTTTTGACTTGCTTGACACCAAGTGTCCTCTCTGTGCCGAGCAGCAAACTTGCCTTGGGTTTGCCTGCAGATCTCTAGGGGCTGCTTCCAGCCTTTTTGCTGAGAGAGCTACAGGAAATTAAAGGCATCTTGTGCAGCAGAATATCTACTGTTGTTGCCTTTCTAGTCTGGAAATCCCAAGGCAACTTGTAACCCCTCCTGCTGTATTAAGGCAGACAACTGCTGTTGTTGGTACAGGGTGGGAAATAGGAGACCAATGCACAAGTGCACCCTGGAAGTCAAAAGCAGGAGGGGTCAGGCTGAGAGTCCTGATTGCCAGCATTGCTGGGAACACTACAATTTAGCATCCTGCAGAAAGCTGACCCTGGGTTGTGTTTTGTCCCTGCAGAGATGTCTGGGACCGTGGCTGACATTTCTCTGGTGCACTGGAAGCAGCAGTGGCTGGAGAACGGCACCCTCTACTTCCACGTCTCCATGAGCAGTGCCGAGCAGCTCTCCAGGGCCACCCCTCCCAGCCTCCAGGAGCCTTCTGAGATCGTGGAGGAGCAGATGCACATTCTTCATATCTCAGTCATGGTGAGTCAAAGCTGCCAATGGTGTCAGAGAGGACGCAGGACCCTCTGGGAGGGGCTGGGGCTGGCAGCCACCTTGTGACAGGGGAGTGGTGCTGAGGAGCAAGGTGGTGAGTCTGCTTTGCAGCTGTGTGTGTCCCTTCTTGGTTGTGCCTGCAGAGAGGGACAGAGGTGTTTGAATGAGCCAGGAAAACAGAAGTGTTTGGCCTGTTTAAGAACAGGAAATAAAATTAAACAACAGACAATAGGGAAGAGGTTGGTGGGAGAGTGGCAAGGGAGCTTGTGGTTCCTCTGCCTCTGTGAGGTGTGTTAGTGGAGTATTTCTCCTTACTCTTGTGTTTGGGCATGTACAAAGGTGAGATTTTGGCTGTGATCATTTCTTTCCAAAGCTTTCTGAAACTTTGTTTTACTTATCAAGTGAACATGAGCTGTGGCATGATCCTTCTCTTGCCTGGCTTCAGTAAGAAGATGATCCAAGTGCTTCAGGTGTCTTGGATGTTGTGTGGCTTTTTATTACCAAGCCTTGTATGTGCTCTGATGCCTTTTCAGGTGATTATTTCAGTATCTTGAGGGGTGATTACCTGACTGTTTGGATCTAGTTCATTATTCCTCTGTGCTTCAGAGCTCCATCTGTAAAATGGGACTCTGTGTTGTCCATTTACTGCCCCTGGGCTAAGGTTTTATACCAATAAAAGTAGGTAAGAATCATAGAATGCCAGGTTGGAAGGGAACCTCCCAAGGATCATCTGGTCCAGCCTCTCTAGGTAACAGCACAGCTGAAATGAGCTGACCCAGCACCCTGTCAAGATGAATCTTAAAGCTGTCTGGTGTAGTGGAATCCACTGTTTCCTTTGGGAGATGATTCCAGTGGAAGTTAGTTCCAGTAGAAGCTAGGCTGTGCATGTGCATGTCACTCTCTTGCCCAAAGTCTTTTATAGGATTGAGGCTCCCATTGCAGCAACCCTCTGCAAAAGAGGAATCCTTTCATCTCTTGGAGTTTGTGTATCATCTCCATGGCTTCTGTCCTTCAGTCTGGGAGGAGGAGCAGTGACCACGGCTGCTCAAAGTCTTTATTTTTTCATTTACACAAGCAGCTATTTGGCTTTTATAACTTAAATCACAGTCTCACAGTATCACCAAGGTTGGAAGAGACCTCAAAGCTCATCAAGTCCAACCCATTACCACAGACCTCAAGACCAGACCATGGCACCAAGTGCCACATCCAAACCCTCCTTGAACACCTCCAGGGACGCTGACTCCACCACCTCCCTGGGCAGCTCATTCCAGCAGTCAATGACTCTCTCAGGCAAGAACTTTCTCCTCACCTCCAGCCTAAACTTCCCCTGGCACAGCTTGAGACTGTGTCTTCTTGTTCTGGTGCTGCTTACTTGAGAGAAGAAGGTAACCTCCCCCTGGCTACAAGCACCCTTCAGGTAGCTGAAGACAGCAAGAAGGTCTCCCCTGAGCCTCCTCTTCTGCAGGCTAACCAATCCCAGCTCCCTCAGCCTCTCTCCATAGGGCTGTGCTCCAGGCCTCTCCCCAGCCTTGTTACCCTTCTCTGGACACACTCAAGCACCTCAATGTCCTTCTTAAATTGAGGGGCCCAGAACTGGGCACAAATATGTGTTTTCAAGTGTCCCAGTCCCTGTCAGTGGGGTTTTGGATTGGACACTGAGTGCAGGTGAAAATGGAGAGAGACTTTTCATGAAGGCTGTTGGGCAAGACAAGATGCAGTATGACAGCAGGATGGCTGAAGGCAGAGGAATTGGGGACAGCAGCTTTTAATGGATTGGGTAGGGAATATTTCTGTGTCCTGCTCAAAATGTCAGCATGAGGGAGAATTGGAGGGGGAAAGGGTAAATGGAAAGTGACCCTGAAAAAATAAGTGAGGGACAGAGCAAGGAATGAAGACAGCAAGCCTCAGACTGGGATGTGAAAATGTCAATCCCTGGCTTGAGTGTGGGATTTCTTGGCTGTTGTGGTCAGCCCTCAGCCATGGAGAAGGGGCTCTTGGGTGTCAGAGATGCTCTCTGGATCCCAGTGATTACTGCAACTACTTGAAATGCAGAGTTCCTCTAGCAAAGAGAGATTGCATCCTGGCACTCAGATAGTGTTGAAGCTGATCTTTCTAAAATCAGTGGTGGTTGTAATGCAGGGATGCTTTGGAGAGAGAAAGGAGCTTCTGTGAGGAATTTCTGTCCAGAATCATAGAATCATGGAATGGTAAGGTTGGAAGGGACCTCAAGGATCATCCAGTTCCAACTCCCTGCCATAGGCAGGGACACCTCCCACTAGCACAGGGCACTCAAGGCCTCATCCAACCTGGCCTTGAACACCTCCAGAGAGGGAGCAGCCACAACCTCCCTGGGCAACCTGTGCCAGTGTCTCACCACCCTCACTGGAAAGAACTTCCTCCTAACATCCAGTCTAAATCTCCCCTCTGCCAGTTTAAACCCATTCCCCTTGTCCTGTCATTGCAAGCCCTTGTCAATAGTCCCTCCCCAGCCTTCCTGCATGCCCCCTTCAGATACTGGAAGGCTACTGTAAGGTCTCCTGGAAGCCTTCTCTTCTCCAGGCTGAAGAGCCCCAGCTCTTGTAGCCTGTCCTCATAGGTAGATCATCTTCTGCTGTGCCTCAGAGTGCAGGAGCAGTGATGGTGATGGGCTTGGAGCTGAAAGCATCACTGTGCACACCACAGAAGAAATGGTTTTGGACTCCAGTCCTGGATTAGATGGGGGCATCTGTGGCTTTGTGCTGAGAGTTAGTCCTGCCCTGAGCCTCTCCTGCCCTTCTTCAAAAGCAAAGGGAAGGCAGGAGAGAGACAGAACTTCCTTCTGCACAGAATCAGCTGTAATTCTGCTTTCTTTATAAATCCTGATACTCCTTGCAATGGGAGCTGAGCTTCTAGGCAGGGATGTGGAGCCAGGATAGAGTCTGGGCTGGATGTATCCCTGGGGAGACACAAGTGCTGAGTGTTTTTTCCCTGGGTCAGGATTGCAGCAGAGACTTGAAACTTTGCCCAGTGTTTTTTTTTTTTTTTTGTTTTGTTTTATTTTGTTTTGTTTGGGAGAAGATTCATTAACTTTTCTAGTGAACCCAAGCCAAGTTTGGAGTTACTAGCAGAAGATAAATGTGTGTTTTATTGTGGTATTGGTTTTTGTTTGGTTTTTTTTTCACCCTCCAGACCACATGGAGTTGTGAATCTGAAGTAGAGGCAAACCTCTTTTTTCCTTTGGGTGAAATATTTCACCTGAGTCCCCAGGCTCTGCTCAAGCTGCTTTCTCATTCTTTTACCTTCCTCTTTGACCCCAGCATAATCCCATCTCAGAGAGCCCCCATCACTGGAGCCCTTCAGACTCCCCAGTTTCCTTGCCATGCTGTGCCCATCAGCTGCTGGATCCCAGTGTGGGGGACTGTGTGGCACCCCACTCCTGCCCTCTTTTGCACTCACCATGCCCATATCCCATCTTCTGTCTTGAGATGCAGCTGGGCATTCCTGTGTCCTCCTTTTCACCTCATCAAATATTTTCCTTCTATTCCTACCAGGAAGCCTGATGTCTCCTGCCTGCTTTCTATAAACTGAAGCAGGATTCCTGCTGCACAGGAGGAGTGGCAACCCACCCATCACTGCCTTGGCATTCAGGGCTGTGTGCCCTGTTCATCATCAGCCCAGCATCTCGCTAGGGGGGACAGGAGATGACATGGCAAAGTGCTTCCTTCTGTCTCCTTTAAGTGACTCTAACACCTACTTTTTACCTGTCTCCTCCTCCTCAGGCTGAGTTCCAGAAAGCTGGGGAAGCTTTTCGGGGGGGATCTCATTGATTCCACATGTAGAGAAAAGCTTTCTTGGACAGTGAGGTGTCTCCCAGCTGAGCTCCCTCTGGTGGGAACCTTGGTTTGGGTTTGTGTAGGTGTTTATGACTTGGCTGGTTGCTCCTGCTCTGCCTCGGAAGCCAACACCCCCTCCGTGCTGCCTGGGAGCTCTAGGAGGGGTGTAAATCCTGGGTTTATTCCTCTTCCCAGTCGAGAGAGGTTCTCCTGCCCCTCTACTCTGCCCTGGTGAGGCCACATCTGGAGTACTGTGTCCAGTTCTGGGGTCCCCAGTTCAAGAGGGACATGGAACTGCTTGAGAGAGCCCAGTGCAGAGCCACAAAGATGATTAAGGAGAGCCTGAGGGAACTGAGGCCACAAGGAGAGCCTGAGGGAGCTGAGGCTCTTGAGCTTGGAGAAGAGGAGCCTGAGAGGTGACCTCATCAATGTTCATAAATATGTAAAGGTGAGCATCAGGAGGCTGGAGCCAGGCTCTGCAGGATGACAAGGGGCAATGGGTGGAAACTGAGGCATAGGAAGTGTTATTTAAACGTAAGGAGGATTTCTTTGCCCTGTGAGGGTGACAAAATACGGGAACAGGCTGCCCAGGGGGATTGTGGAGTCTCCTTCTCTGGAGATACTCAAAACCCACCTGGATGTGTGCCTATGTGATCTGGTCTAGGTGATTCTGCTCTGGCAGGGGGGGATTGGACTGGCTGGTCTTTGGAGGTCCCTTCCAGCCCCTGACATGCTGTGATTCTGTGATTCCAGCTGTTGGTGGATTGGCTTTCTGGTTTGAGATGGGTTTGCCTGCAGTAGGCAGGAAAGAGGCTATCAGCATCCATGACCCCATGCCCCTGGGGCCACTGTCTGCCCCTGTGAAAGCACAGGTCGACTCTGACCCCCTTCACACCTCCCTTCCCAAGCTCAAGGGCATCTTTGACAGCCAAATAATTCTTCATTTTTACATTTTTGTTTTTTTTTTTTTCTTTTCCTCACTGTTTTTTCTTAATCTTTCCCCAGTGAGACATAACATTAATTACTGCAGTTAAGGGAATTCAGTCTCCATTACTGTCTGCCACCCCTTTCCTCTTGGCTTGAGTATCTGAAATTTGTCTCCCAAATGAAAAGAGAGGGAGAAGGGGGTGGGGGTGATGGAGAAAGAGACAACAAATATGCTAATGCTAGATTTTATTTATTTACCTTTTTTTTTCCCCCCTCTTTGCACAGTGTCAAGTAGAGAGGAATCAATATTTTTGTCATTACTCCTGTTGTGGTTTCCCCCCTCCCCCCAATAATCTTAGCTGTCGTTTGGGTTTAATTGTGTTGTTTCCTCTTGTGTGGAAGTAAATCTTATCTGTTTTGGATTAAAATTCAATGAAGGTCACAGCAGCTCGAAAACTTACCAGGCTGCAGCAATTAATGTTCATTTGGCTTTGATAAATTGGAATGTTCCCCACAATAGGACTGGAGTGGATTTCGGAAGCAATAATTCTTCCATTAACTCAATGATTCCCTGTGTGATGGAGCATCTTGTCACTGCTCTGTTTGTCATCTGTCACTTCAAGGATCTGGGCATATGCCTGATATGATTTATCATGATTATTGGTGCTGCTTGTGTCAAAACATTTTAAACCACTAATTATTCCAACCTTGTAAATTGCTGAATTTAACAAAACAGGAGAGATTTATCTTTCTGTTGTTCCTCACCGTCTTGTGGCCCTGTTTAATTATTTGCTGTGCCTCTTGGTAAATTCACACCCCGGGGCCACTTGCAGAAGTGTTTGCTGGAGGTAGAGGTTTAATAAGGGGGGAGGGGGAAGTGGAGGGGTGGGGTTTGCATGGTGTATTTCTGCATTGCCCCGCCTCATAGAAACAGAGAGTGGTAGGGGTTGGGAGTCACCTTCCAGTATCTGAAGGGGACCTACAGGAAGGCTGGGGAGGGATTATTGACAAGGTCTTGCAATGACAGGACAAGGGGAATGGGTTTAAACTGGCAGAGGGGAGATTTAGGCTGGATGTTAGGAGGAAGTTCTTTCCAGTGAGGGTGGTGAGACACTGGCACAAGTTGCCCAGGGAGGTTGTGGCTGCTCCCTTCCTGGAGGTGTTCAAGGCCAGGTTGGATGAGTCCTTGAGTAACCTGTACTAGTGGGAGGTGTCCCTGCCTATGGCAGGGGTTTGGAACTGGATGATCCTTGAGGTCCCTTCCAACCTTACCATTCTGTGATTCGAGATCAACCCCAATCTCCCTCCTAAAGCATCACCTAGGGCAGATCAACCAGGAGCACATCCAGGTGGGTCTTGAAAGTCTCTAGAGGACACTCTACAAACTCTTTGGGCAGCCTGCTCCAGTGCTGCAGAGCACCCTCAGAGTGAAAAAAAAAACAAAAAAAATTCCTTCATGTTGTGGNACTTTCTCCTAACATCCAGTCTAAATCTCCCCTCTGCCACTTCAAACCCATTGCCCCTTGTCCTGGCATTCCAACACCTTGTCAATAGTCCCTCCCCAGCCTTCCTGTAGGCCCCCTTCAGATACTGGAAGACTACTCTAAGCTCTCCTGGAAGCCTTCTCTTCTCTAGGCTGCAGAGCCCCAACTCTCTCAGCCTGTCCTCACAGCAGAGCTGCTCCAACCCTCTGAGCATCTTCGTGGCCTCCTCTGGACTCACTCCAACACTTCCATGTCCTTCCTGTGCTGAGAGCTCCAGAACTGCACACAGGACTCCACACTGTATTTCCTGTGGAGCCATCACATCCAGCAGCTCCTCCTGGTCCCACAGGTACCTGGGATACTGGTTTGGGAAGAGGATGCAAAGCTGCATCCCATCCTGCTGGTGAAGGGATGAGTTTTTCTCCTTTAAACCTGTGGGAAAGGGCCTGGCTGTGAGAGATCAGAGCTGGGACTGTGCCTGTGTGTGTAAACAAGCTTCGTGCTGCCTCTGCTCCAGCTGCAGCAGAAACAAGGTGGGCTTTTTTGAGAGCAGTAACAAGCAAAAGCCTTGTTTCATCTCACACCAGTGCCCTGCAAGGGAGCATTTCAATGTCTGGAATAAAAGGTGAGCAGACCTCATCAAGCTGCTTTTTTTTCCTCTTTTTTTTTTTTTTTCTATATATATACATTAGTATTTTTTTATTTTTCCTACCTACTTTCTGCTGGCTGTTACTGGCAGTAGACAAGTTAGCTGCTGGTTTCTAGGTCTCCCAGTGGATTTTTTTTTTTTTTAAGCTCTTATTTATATGAGTTTCCTTTTTTCTTCTTGTTCTCATGCATTCTGATGTTTCCCTAATGATCAGCCATCGGTGATGTGTTCCATCAGTCTCTGAGCTGGGTATAAAGTCTGCTCTTAAATGTTTCACTCTAATTTAGCATCCTGCTCTGCACCGGAGCCAGGGAGGGTCCTGTGGGTCCCATGCACTGTGCAGGTGGATCCTGGCTGCTGTGGTTTCTCTTGCCTGCAGCCAAGCTCTCCAACTTCTTAAGCAGTGTAGGAGTATCTAAGAACAAGTAAGGTTTTGGAGACTGCCTGCTGTCTGTTTGCTGAAGCTGCCATTACCCAGCAAGGGCCATGACATTTCTGTTGGTCAGACATTGGAACAGGCTGCTCAGGGAGGTGGTAGAGTCACCATCACTGGAGGTATTCAAGAAACACGTGGACATGGTACTCTGGGACATGGTTTAATGGCCCTGCTGGTGTTGAGTTGATGATTGGACTTGATCTTGGAGGCCTTTTCCAACAAAAATGCTTCTGTGATCCTTCAGCTCCAGTGTTCCCCTCTGCTTTAGCAGTCATTTGAGTGGTGCCTTGTTTTCCTACTTAACATTATTTATCCTTCTGGGTGGCAAACTTCCCCATGAATTTCTGCCCTTCCTGACCATGTGCTTGCAGCTTGCATGGTGCTGTGTCCTGTGGGGGCGGCTGGCAGGGTGCTCCAGTGGGTGCAAAATGTTGTTTGAGCCTTACTCCAAATCCTTGCAGTTTGTGTTGCTCGTGGCAGCATTGGAGGCCTTGTCAGGCAGCTCAATTGGGGAGAAAAAAAATGGTGCAACATGAATAATGAGATAGTGGAGAAGGCACAGCGTCTGTGTCATCATTTCTGCAACAGGAGGTCAACCAGATTCATAAAACATTCACTTCCAGCTTGTGATATGTTTAGAAATTAATTAAGGTAGGGAGAGAATTGCTGCTGCAGCAGATCTCCTTATCTGAAAGGTATTAAAAAGCTAAATTGATCTCCAATGAGATGTTTTTACTCAAAAAAACCCCAAAGAGTAGAGCCCTAAAACCCCAGGAGCTAGATCCAGTGTATCCCTGTGGGAGAATGGCATCACCACTCCTTATGTGTGGGGAGAGAAAAGAAAGTGCTGGCCCCAATCATAGAATCATAGAATGGTAAGGTTGGAAGGGACCTCAAGGATCATCCAGCTCCAACCCCCTGCCATAGGCAGGGACACCTCCCACTAGTACAGCTCACTCAAGGCCTCCTCCAACCTGGCCTTGAACACCTCCAGGGAGGGAGCAGCCACAACCTCCCTGGGCAACCTGTGCCAGTGTCTCACCACCCTCACTGCAAACAACTTCCTCCTAACATCCAGTCTAAATCTTCCCTCTGCCAGTTCAAACCCATTCCCCTTGTCCTGTCATTGCAAGACCTTGTCAATAGTCCCTCCCCAGCCTTCCTTTAGCCCCCTTCAGATACTGGAAGGCTACTCTAAGGTCTCCTGGAAGCCTTCTCTTCTCCAGGCTGCAGAGCCCCAACTCTCTCAACCTATCCTTATAGCAGAGCTGCTGCAGCCCTCTGAGCATCTTCGTGGCCTCCTCTGGACCCGCTCCAACAGTTCCATGTCCTTCCTGTGCTGAGGGCTCCAGAACTGCCCATTGTTCAGTCGGATGTGATGGACTGAGCATCCTCAGACCTCTGAGAGGTGGTTGGAGCTCAAATTCTCTGCTGATGGCAAACTGAGCTGTTGGCACCCTACCCAGAGCAGTGTCCCATCAGCAGTCTTCCCCAGTTTGCTGATAGTGTCCCCAGGCTCTTCCCTGAGCTGCTTTGGTGTGACCAAAGGGGCTGGTGGGTCCTTTGCTGGGTCTAGCTCCTGGTGCAGTGGAGCTGAGCACTTGCAGACTGTTATTTTTTGGGAGCTGACTGCTGGTTTGGGCACAGGAGGAAACTGAACTTCATTATAGTCCCCAATGTAAGGGAGATGGCTCAAGATGGTCCAAGAGAGGGCTAGGAGGATGATGAGGGGACTGGACACTGCCTGATGAGGCTGAGGGACCTGGGGCTGCTTAGTCTGGAGAAGAGAAGACTGAGAGGGGATTTAATAAATGTTTATATCTGAGGGCTGGAGGTCAGGAAGGGGGGACAGGCTCTACTCACTTGCTGCCTGGGCTAGGACAAGGAGCAGTGGATGGAAGCTGCAGCACAGGAGGTTCCAACTCAACACAAGGGGAAACTTCTTTACCGTAAGGGTGACAGAGCACTGGAACAGGCTGCCCAGAGAGGTTGTAGAATCTCCTTCTCTGGAGCCTTTCATGGCCTGTCTGGGTGTGTTCCTGTGTGCCCTGAGGTAGTTTTGTCTGGTCCTGCTGTGGCAGGGGGGGTTGGACTGGATGATCTCTGTGGGTCCCTTCCAACCCCTGACATCCTGTGAGCCTGTGATAACCTTTAACTGCCCTATGCTGTCTGGAGCACCTTGGATACAATAGCAAAGCCTTGAGCCAGTGCCTGAGTGGGGGGTAAAGCTAGCACTAAAATTTCCATTCCTCTCATCTGCTCTTCCCCAGGATGGAAACGTTCTTGAGCTCCAAATTTGATTTCCATGATATGGTATTAAGCAACTTCTTGCAGGCTGGGAGAAACAACCTCTTTCATTCATGCGCACACACACACACCCTTCTGCACTCTTCTTTGCAGAGATAATATAAGCCAAGGCCTAAATGTAGTTAATGATGTGCTCTTGTATTTAGGGAGTTCATTTTAGGGGGATTTGTCTTCAAAGTGTCACTTTTGTGACAATGACACTTGTTATGTTAATAATTTCTCACTAATCTCTCTCTGTTTCCTACCTTAGCGCCTGTGAGTACAGGAGACACTTTATAGCTTTCTCTGGAGCAGAGCTTTCCCCCTCCCACTGTGTTAAAATATGTAACTGGAGTGCTTGATTTGCATCCCTGATAAAGCGAGGCTGAATGAATGCTTGTAGTTCATTTGAACTGAGCAGCAAACTAACTTTCTTCTGTCATCCCCAGGGCAATCAAAGTTGGTACTGAGAGGGGGGAAAAAGCAGCTGCAGGAAGAGTTTGGGAGAGGTTTGCTGTTTGCAGATGGCATCACATGGGTGGGAGGGAGCTGCAGCCTTAGAAAATTCCCAACCTCACCATGCTGAGAAAAGAGAATGGC
Source organism: Eubucco bourcierii (assembly GCA_013396675.1). Lineage (NCBI taxonomy): Eukaryota > Metazoa > Chordata > Aves > Piciformes > Ramphastidae > Eubucco > Eubucco bourcierii. The sequence goes on along the minus strand of VWZE01024085.1, from coordinate 124,418 downwards.
TGGAGGGGGAAAAAGTAAGAGCTGATGTTGGAAAGGTGGCTGGTGTAGTCAGGGGGTTCTGGGGCTGGCAGGGGGGTGCTGGTGAGGAGTGAGTGTTCTCTGCCTCTTAATACCAGGTGATAGAATGAGAGGAAGTGGCCTCAAGTTGCACCAAAGGAGATTTAGGCTGGATATCAGGAAATATTTCTTTGCTGCAAGAGTGGCCAGGCATTGGAACAGACTGCCCAGGGAGGTGGAGGAGTCACCATCCCTGGAGGTGTTCAAGGCAGATTTGGACGTGGCACTTGGTGCCATGGTCTGGTGTTGAGGTCTGTGGTAACGGCTTGGACCTGATGATCTTTGAGGTCTCTTCCAACCTTTGTGATACTGTGTGGTAGAGTCCCCATCTCTGGAGGTGTTCAAAAAATGTGTGGACATGGCACTTTGGGACATGGTTTAACGGCCATGGTGGTGTGGAGTTGGTGGTGGAACTTGCTGATGTGAGAGGTCTTTTCCATTGGAAACAATTCTGTTTCTAGGAAAAAGCACAGGAGAGAGGGTTTGGAAGTGGGATGAGGAGCTTGGAAGCAATGTTGGCTCATGGTTCAAGGTGGGGGACGCAGCACAACATCCTGTCTGCCTTCACTCTCATGCTGGGTCCCTCCACACTGCTGCCAACAGTGAGCCATGTATTTTTATCCTGTGACATGCTGGGCTGTGCAGGGAGCTGGCTGCTTTCAGATCCTTGTCCTGAACTTGTTCCCTTTCCTCCTTCTCCTCACTCTTCCCCTTCCCACCATCTGTCTGGGAGGAACACTTGTGCCTCGGCACCGCGGGGCGTAGCTGCTGGCCTGACCTTTTCTCAGGGCTGATTCTCTCAGGCTGGGTGAAACAGATGGAAAACTCAGGCTGCCTTGGAGTAACTTTGCCTCGGCTTCTGGTGTGCAGAGGGCTTGAAGAGGATTGTCCTGCACAGGTCAGGTCTCACCAGGCTGCTGAGCTCCTGGAGAGAGCAATTCCACAAGGGAGCCCCACGCTACTCCTGTGCGTAAAGTGCTGGGGGGTGTTGATCAGTACCTTGTGAAATGTTGACGTAAACACAGAAATGCTTTGCAGCTACCAGCCAAGATCTAACAACTCTAAATTGCCAGGCTCCCAGCTACACATGGCATTAACATTGTCACCAAACTTTAATCTGGGAAAACTCAAATGGAAGCTGAGTTCTCTGGGAGCTGAGGCTGTGGCTGAATGTTGCCTGATTCCAACGTGCTGCTTTGTGGTGGGAAGAGTTTTCCTGGGGTGCAGACCTTGGGATGCTCCTCAGGTGGGGGATTGGAGTGCTGGCAGGGTATAGGGGGATTGGAATGCTGGCAGGGTGTAGAGTGATGTCTGCTGTGCAGGGAGACACCCAGCACACCCCTTAGCTCCCTGCACAAGGAACATCATCTCCAGCTTTCTGCACACACAACACAGGCTCTGACCCTGGGGACGTTCAGAGAAGGGCAGCAGAGCTGGTGAAGGGGTCTAGAGAACAAATCTTAGGAGAAACATCTGAGGGAGTTGGGGTTGTTTAGTCTGGAGATAAGGAGGCTGAGGGGACATTATTGCTCTTTTGCAACTCCATGAGAGGAGGTTGGAGTGAGGTGTGAGTCTGTTCTGTCTCTTCTCCCTAGTGTCAGGTGATAGAATGAGAGGAAATGGCCTGAAATTGTGCCAGGGGAGGGTTAGGAAGAAATTATTTCCTGCAAGAGTGGTCAGACATTGGCACAGGCTGCCCAGGGAGGTGATGGAATCCCCATCCCTGAAGGTGTTCAAGAAACCTGTGGACATGGCACTTTGGGACATGGTTTAGTGGCCATGGTGGTGTTAGGGCAATGGTTGGACTGGGTGATCTTAAGAGAGCTTTTCCCACCAAAACAGTTCTATGTGGGAAGCAGGCAGTGGGTGGTGTTCCTCACCCTGGGGGTTGCTTTCTCTGTTTCAGCTCCAAGGGAGAACCTTTGTGCATGAAAGCTGGGCTTCCCTTCAGAGCAGAAGTGAAACACCTTCCTTTTCCCTCCAAACTCTGGGTTGTCTGCAGATCTCTCTCCTCTCAGTGGTTATTCTTGTCTCAGTGCGAGTTAGGAATGTTTGCAGCAGTGAAAATGTTGTCAGTGTCAGGTGTTGGCTCATGGAAAGGTGAACTGTGGTGAACCTAATGCAGAACAGCTTAAAGGTGGTTTGAAAGAGTTTTTTTACATGACAGCACCACAAAGAAGAGTGAATTTTCATTTGCTTGGCAAATCCTGGAGCTGAGAGTGTTCAGTGTTAATGACAGGATGAAATGCAATATCCCTATTTGTCCCTGGAAATAAGATGTTTGCTTTCAGTTTGGGATTAGGGGTTTTTATCTTCCCCTCCCCCATTTAAAAATAAATTGGACTTAGTTTCACAAGGCAACTTTACACTGTGAAAAGGCAGAGCTCTTTTTGTTCAGGGAGGCATCAGAGTGAAATGTTTCTCCTCTTCAGCACTTTCCATATCCTCCCCAGAACCACTTACGCTTTAGTTTCAGCTGATGTGAAACTGTCTGAGCAGAGAAACCATTCCTGGAAAGACCTTGCCAAGCTTTTCATGGAATAACTGTGCCTAAAGCAGAGGAGATGACCTGGTGCTCTGAGGGAAGGTGCTGTGGGTCTGCTACTCACTCACCAAGCATCTCCAGAGCCTGGCCCTGGTGAAGGAGGTGCTGAAACACCTGCAGTGTTGAACACTAAGGGTGGTGAGACAATGGTAGAGGTTACCCAAGGAGGTCATGGATGCCCTCCTCAAGGTGAGATTGGATGAAGTCTTGATCAGCTTGGTCTAGAGGAAGGCAGTGAAGGAGGAAAGGATCTGGCGTCCTGGTTGATGGGAGGTTGACCACGAGCCTGTAATGTGCTCTGGTGGCCAGTGGGGGCAATGCCATTCTGGGGTGTGTTAGAAGGACTGTGGCTAGGAGGTCAGGAGAGGTTCTCCTGCCCTTCTGCTCTGCCCTGATGAGGCTGCATCTGGAGTACTGTGTCCAGTTCTGGGCACCCCAGTTCAAGTGTGACAAGCAGTCCAGCGCAGAGCCACAAAGACAATGAAGGGAGTGGAACATCTCTGTTAGGAGGAGACCCTTAGAGAGTTGGGGCTGTGCAGCTTGGAGAAGAGGAGACTGAGAGGTGACCTCAGCAATGCTTATAAATATGGAAAGGTGAGTGCCAGGAGGCTGGAGCCAGGCTCTGCTGGGTGATGCCCAATGGCAGCACAGGGAGCAATGGATGGAAGTTGGGGCATAGGAAGTCTTATTTAAACATGAGGAATTTTTTCTCTGTGAGTGTGACAGAACCCTGGAACAAACTGCCCAGGGGGGTTGTGGAGTCTCCCTGTCTGGAGATATTCAAAAGCTGCCTGGATGTGTTCCTGTGTGGACTGGTCTAGGTGGTCCTGCTCTGGCAGGGAGGTTGGACTGGATGATCTTTGGAGGTCCCTTCCAGCCCCTGACATGCTGTGATTCTGTGTCCTTGCTCATAGTAATAGCAGGGTGTAAGCAGTTGATTTTTAAGTTCCCTTCCAACCCAAACCATTCTATGAATCCATGAAATAAAGGGAAAAAGCTCATCCCAGCATGATTTTCTCAGATCATCACAAGGCTGCTAACAGAGCACAGAACTTTATGTGCTTGTCTGCATCTTGCTGCTGTAGGAAGTTGGGCAGAATTCCCACTGGCTTAATTGGGAGCAACATCAGGCCAAGTGTGGTTATTTTTACCTGTCACTGCTCCCACTCCGCCTCTTCCCTCCCACCTCCATCCCCCTGGACAGGAGGAGCGAGCTCCCTTTCAGCCTTCAAAAGGTCCCTGCCAGCTCCAAGCAGCAGCTTTTGCGTTCATGATGTGCAAAGGAAAAGTGTGTGTGGTGGGGGAAGCCAACTAACTGTGCTTATTTTTAAAACCCAATTACCTAAAACTGCAGGAAAATAATTATTTGTGAAGGGAGCTGTTGAGACTGGCTGGGAACTCCTCAGGGCCGGCCTGGATTCCTTATGGCAGTGGCTGGAGAGGGAACCATCAGAGGCAGCAGCCCCCAGCCCTGCAGGGGAACGTTGGCCTTGCAGGGCTTCAGCATTTTATTTGTTGTGTTGCTCTTTATGCAACAGGGAAAGTGGTTGTTTTCCCTTCTAGCTTCCTTCTTTCTAGCTTGTTAGGGCAGGAGAGCCCACTTATTTATTTTAGTTTAGTTTTGTTTGGATGAGGAGAAAAAAAAAAGACCAAAAAACCCCCAAAAAAAACAATAAAAAAACCACCAACCTGCCTGCAGGAAGAAGGGCAGCAAAGCAGCTGATGCTTTAGCACTGTCAGATATCTTTTCCTTTGCTTCCCAGAGGTGTATCTGTTTAGAAAATCATTGCCAGCTGCCCCTCAGGCAAGCCTGAGCATTCCTTCTCTCCTGGGCATGGTTTTCCTCATTGCACCAAACTCCTGAGCATGGAGCGGTGCCAGCAGTGATTGCTTGGGGGAGCAGAGAGCAGCCCCAGTGTTGAGTTTGCTGCTGCTTTTGCAAATGCTGGAGCCATTTGGGAGCCTTGCTCTGCAGAGGGGGGTGCTGGGGTGGGTTTGATAAGGCAGAAGAAAAGGGACAGGCAGCCCTGTCTAGGTGCTGTGAGCTGCAGTGGCACAGCAGCCATCAGCAGTGTGACATTGCAGTGGGGGAAGGGATGGGATAGGGGTGCAAATGGAATCTCTGCCATGATTAAGCTGCAGGTTTTGCTTGGCCTCGCCTGGAGATCCATCATTATTCATGCCAGCCCCGTGCCTGTCAGGCTCACTCTGCTACAGAAATTAATGATTTGAACTCACTGACCAGCTCCTGTGCTGGGATGCAGCTCAGTGAGGCAGGGCAGGGCTCTGTGGGGTGTCAGCAGGGCAGAGTACCCCAGGGAGTGATCCCACACTGCTTGCTGAGGGTGGCTGGGACCTTGCCATGGTAAGGGCAGGGCAGATGCTTCTTCCATCACCATTCCTTGTGCTTGGGGTTCTGTTTTGACATTCCATTACTAAGGCTGGAAAAGCCCTCTAAGGTCATCTAGTCAAACCATCAACCCAACACCACCATGACCATTAAACCACATCCCAAAGTGTCAGGTCCACACATTTCTTGAACACCTCCAGGGCTGATGACTCCACCACTTCCCTGGGTAACCTGTTCCAATGTCAGGCCAAGGGGCAGTTTGGATGCTGTCCTCCCACCCTCTCAGGACCCTGTGGGTCCAGGTATGTCTGCAGCCCTCTCAGAAAATGATCCTTCAAGCTGCATGCAGCCTCCTGCAGTTAGCAGATGCTCAGGGATGAATACTGGGTTGCTGGTTTTGGTGAGTGCCATGGGGATGGAGGGGTGGCTGCCAGACAGATTAGGTAAGGAAGAGGCTCATTTGCTAACTGCAAACAAAAGCAGTGACTGCTGCAAGGCTCAGAGAAGCAAGCAGAAATGAGACAGCAGCTCCAGGTGTGTTGAATGATGCCTTGAATCAGTGCTGAGGGTTCCTCTTGCCCTGCAGCAGCCACCCAGCAAGCTGTGAGCTGCCTCTCAGCTGGGTGCCTCAGGATCCAGCTATCAGGCAAGGTTCATGCCCTTAGGCTGAGGTCATGGGAGGGCATGTGGATGTGGTCATGCTCTCTCTGGTTGGGAAAGAGTGTAAACTGTCTGTGAAAGCTTTTGGGCCCAGCTTGCACGTCCTGCAAGCTGGGGCTGGTGCTCTCACTGCCTGCAGCTCCCAGACTCTGGAGGTGACACAACTGGTCACTGGTCCTGTTTCTCACCATACATCTGGAGAATTGGTGGTCTGAGCATGCTGGTTGGGCCTGGGCATACTGATTAGGCTGACAGATGTTTGAGGGATACCTTGACCATGTCTTAAGGCATCCTCAGTACCAGTTTAGGGCCACCCCTTCCCGTATCCACCTGGGATGGTCATGACCTGTGCTGAGATGAATGATACAGCACTGGCTGTAGTGTGGAGATGTTTTCAATTCTCCTTCTCTGTATACTTGGACTGTCTCTGCCACACAGACAGGTCCATCCTCCATCTGTCTGGGAGTGAGGAGGAGAAGTCATCCAGGGTGATCTAGTAGCTGCTGCTTAGTCCTGGGAATTGGGGACCAACCTTGGCAAACCAGAGGAGCGAAGTGACCTGATTCTTCTCGACCCTGTGCCCCTTGGAAAGGAGGCATGAGTGGGCTGTGTGTTGGCCTGATTCTCCTGTCCCCTCCATGGCAGAGAGCTGGGGCTTTGTGTGAGCACTTCCACAACCTGTGTGTGGTCTGCAGGGGTGGCTGAGGATGGGTTAAGAGAGACACATGGACATGGACAGGTTTTTGCACCCACTACTTTGGATTGGGCCATTCTAGTCCCTGTAGAGCCCACACTGGACCTCATACCCTTCCCTTGGTGCTAGCTCCAGCATCCTGTATCACCTGGCAGAGCGTTCCCTGAGGATGAGCTGTTCCCTTGGGATGGAAGTGCCCTCCCCAGTCAAGATAGGTTTGGGGTAAAACATTGACCTTGACAGCTGCAGCGCTTTGAAGGGTGCATGGCCCTGCCTGTGTGCACCCCAGCTGGCCTTGGCTGTGTGGCTGGTGCTGACCCGTGTTGTCCTTGGCTCCTTTGTGTTCCACAGGGCACTGTTACACCAGGATCCTGGTGGAGAGAGCCCTCTGTTCATGTGATCAGGCTGCTCTGCTTCCAGGGCTACCTCAGGCTTTGCAGGCATTGCATGGGGCAGTGAACCTGCAGAGGTCCATGGTGCTCAGCTTGCCAACATGGTGGACAAGGATGGGAGGAGCAGTTTGAATGATAAAGCCATCTGCTCTGTATCTCTCTGCCAATCACTGTTTTAAATCCCCTGTCCATGCCTTGCCTGCTGTCTGGAAGCCTGCTGACATGTCACCTCCCATCCTGCTCCCTTTCCATGCTGGGCTACTTTCCCTTGTTCTGCTGCAGTGGCTGGCTGAGGGCCATGTGTCCCTGCTCAGGCAAAACCCCCCTGGGGTGTGTTTGCAGATGCTGCCCTGCAAGTGGGAACAGAATCACCTGGATTGGGGTGTGTGTGTTGGTCTGTGTGCTTGTGCTGCACTCAAGTTACTTCTGGGATGGATGCCTGGAGCTGTCCTCTTGTTTTCAGGTTTGTCTCCTTCCTTTCATCTCCTTTGGAGAAAAACAAACAAACAAAAAAACCAACCAAACAAAACCCAAACCACAATTCCACATTGGACTCATCCTGTCCTGCCCTCAGAAGCTGCTGCTCCCAACCACAGAGGCTTTTGCCCTGTACTCTGGGTGCTTGTGGACTTGTCCCTGCTGTAGCCTGCTCAGCAGAGTGGTCACCTCCCTGGGAACCACTGCCAGGGAGGAGAGAGGAGTCTTCCCAACACCCTGCCTCTTGGATGGTTTGAGACAAAATCCCTCTCTTTCACTCCCATGCACTCAAGCCTGCCTGCAGAGCTGTGCACCCATCACTGCTTATCTCTGTGGGCTCACTGGGGTGAGGGTGGTGGCTTCTCAGGAGGTGGAGGTCCTGCTTTTGGGGGCTCTGTACAGCGGTGTGGGGTGCAGGAGGACTGTGCAAGATGCAACCTCTCCCTCCTGCCTGTGAAGGAGGCTGTGGAAGCCCTGTTTTCCCCATGCTGGCTGGAGGATGTGGGAAGGGTGATGGCTTTGTCCTATCCACTGAACAAAGCCAGGGGCTGCTCACCTGCTGCCACAGCTCCATCCCTTCAGCTCTGCCATATTTCCCTTAGCAAAACAAGTAGTGTGGTTTGTTTGCTTTCCTTTTTAAATGGCCACTTTTCACTTTTTTTTCATGCTCTTCCTCCTTGGCATGCAGGTCAGCAGGGGGAGGGAGCCTTCAGCCAAGCTCTCCATCACATGGCCCTTGTTTCTTGTGTGTTATTTTTTCCCCACTGCCACCCTTGCCAAGGGAAGGACATTGTATAGCTGCTGAGACTGGCAGGGGCAGTAATGCTGCCTGCCAATAGCCTGGGTGTCTGAAAAGGCTTAGGAAATCCAAGCTCTAAATGAGCTCCCAAAGCTTCTCCTTCCCTTTCTCTGGGTAGAACACCCTGCAGAGCAAGCCCAGCTCTCCTTTTGTCAGCAGGCTCCCTGGTGAGCCGCTGGCACTGCAGCGGTGCCGTGGGAGGCTTTGCCTGGAAGCACAGTGTGACAGTCCCGTGGGGACACCCAGAACATCCTCAGCACAGCATGGCTCAAGGCAAGCTGGAGCACCCTGGGGAGAAGCAGAGGGCAAATTTCTGGCATCTCTTTTGCCAGCCTTTGCCACCCCTTTGCTCTGTCCTTGTGTAAGCGCTTGGCAGTGCCGGCTTGGCAAGCATGTTGTGAGTTCTTGGCTGTGGTGCTGGAGAGAGCAGAAGGGGAAGTGTGGAGTTGGTGGATGGCTGCCGAAAGCCTCCTCAGGGAGGGGGAAAGCCCAGCGTGCATTTGCCCCAAGGATGCTACTGAGAGCGGCCAAGGTCGGGGCATTGTCGGCAGCACAAATGCCTGGGGCATCTGGGGCCAGATGAAGCTGGGGGAGAGGAGCAGGAGCCTGTGGATCTAGTAGAGATGTATCCAGCTGTTCCCCCACCAGCACCTCATTTCTGCCCTTGCCAGGTCACTGGGTGAAGGCAGCAGCTGCTTCTGCTGTGCTGGGAGCAGGCAGCAGCCCTGTCCTTGGGCTCTGTCTCAGCAGGATAGCTGCAGCATAACTTCTTTCCCAGAGTCCCTGGTGAGAGGTGGGTTTGCAGCAGCCGAACCTGAGGGTTAACTGGGCTTGGCAGCAGCTGTGTTGTGTGGTCTCTGGGCTTTTTAGCCTGGAAAAGTGCAGGCTGAGAAGGGATCTTGTCAATGCTGGTCAGTATCTGAAGGGTGGAGGTCATGAGGATGAGGCTGGGCTTTTTTTCTGTGGTGCTCAGTGTTAGAACAAAGGTCAGCAGGTACAAATTGGAACACAGGAGGTTCCACCTCGACGTGAGGGAAACTTCTTCACCGTGAGGGTGCTGGAGCCCTGGAGCAGGCTGCCCAGACAGGTTGTGAAGTCTCCTTCTCTGGAGACTTTGAAAACCCACCTGGATGTGTTCCTGTGCAACCTGATCTAGGTGTACCTGCTTTAGCAGAGAGATTGGACTAGATGAACTCCAGAGGTCCCTTCCAACCCCCACCAGGCTGTGATTCTATTTTTTCCTCTCTTTAGAGAGAAACCAGAAAGGCTCAGCTTTGTCTCCTGCAAATTCAGGCTTCAGCTGTGTGAGTGCCTGGTGGTTCAGTACCCCACTGACACTCCAGCTTGCACCACCGAATACAAATTCTTCTCTACATGTCTCTAACACCTCCCTGTAGGTAGCTTTCAGTGCTCAGGTGGTGGGAGCGGAGCAGGCAGCACACCTGATACTCTCTCCTAACTCCCAACTATCCCAGAAAAGGCTGTGCCTTGGGGCTCTCAGCATCTTGCCTGTGAGTGAGGAAAAGATGATCCCTCCCTGGAGGGCTCGAGCACCGCCAGGACGCCTTGCTGCAGCTCAGCAAGGGAGGCAGCGAGGCCGCGCTGCTGCCACAAGCATCGCTCCTTCTCCGGGCCCTCAGAGCTGGGCACGTACATGGGAGAGAAGTGTGAGCTCTGCAGAGCAGCCTTGGGCACCAAGTCTGCCCACTTCATCCTGCCAGTGGGTACCTTGGGAAATAGCAGAGGAAAATTCCACTGCTAGAGGCGTGGAACTGGGGGTTTGTATCATTTTTATTTCTAAAAGGCTCTGTCAAGCTGCTGCTCGCTCTGCCCCTCCCCGTGCTATGCAGCCAGCTCTGAAGCAGAAGTGATCTTTTCTGCCAAGGCAATGATTAGCCTTTCTGCTAATGACCCACGAACAGTGTCCAAAATAAATGAGCCCAACCTGCTCATCTTATTAGCCAAATGATGGCAAAGAAAGAGGAAATATCTGCAAAAACTGCTTAGGCAGCTGGAATTGAGAAGCGTGGTGGTGTCATTGCTTGAAGTATGGAGAGGAACCATATGTCTTCAAAAAGCTGCTCCTCCCCTGGAGCTGAGAGAGCCCCTGGGTGGTTGGGGGGGTTCTACTCATCCCCTGCTTTTCCATTTGTGAGGTGACCCTGTGGGGCTGTCCTCACGCTCTGCTGGTTCCTAGATCTGAGCAGCTGGGGACAAGGCTGTCCTCCTAGTCTGGAATGCAGCTTTCCATGTCCTTTAGATGACTGGCAGCAGCACTGGGATGTTGGTCAGGAGAGCAGCTAATGTGGGAACCAATACTAAAATTGTTCTTCAGAGTCATTCTTGTGTCCTTCAGGCTCTTCTCAATGCATTTGGCAAGGCTGTGGAACATTCATGTTTTACTTGTGTGAAAAAGGAAGAGGTACAGAAAGGCACAGGGAATTCCTGTGGAAAAGAGGGTGGTGGTGAAAGAGGACTCTTGTGATCCCCACTGTGGATCATAGGATCACAGTTAGGAGTTGGACTAGATTCTATGGTCCTGCTCTGGCAGGGGGTTGACTTGGTGGTCTCTGTGGGTCCCTTCCAACCTCTAACATCCTGTGATCTACAGTGGGGATCATGAGGACTTCCAGAGGTCATTGAGTCCAACCTCCTGCCAGAGCAGGACCATAGAATCTAGTGCAGGTCTCACAGGAACACATCTAGACAGGTCTTGAAGGTCTCCAGGGAAAGAGACTCCACAACCTATCTAGGGAGCCTTTGCCAGCTCTCTGTGACCCTTACAGTAAAGAAGTTCATGGTGATGCTTGAATAAAGCAAGAGCCTCAGCTTGAGAAGGGATTTTGGGCTTTGTGGAAATGTAAGAGAGGAACAAAGCTGGGTGCAGGAGAAAGACCATGTCATGAGGATGGGTGAGTGTGCAGAGAAGCTGGAGGGCTGGGTGTGACAACCCCCTTCATTCTGGAGACAGCCTGACCTTCTCTGCAGACACACTCGATTTCAAAGGTGAGTTGTCTCTCCACTTGCTACTCATGTGTCTCTGTGGGTCTCTCACCAGCTAAGAGGCATGACCCCATGCAAGGCTCTGTAGGGATGTGACAGTGATGTGGCCATCCTGGAGAAAGGCTCTGGAGCCGAGGCTGAAGGTTTAGACAAACTCAAACCGTGTAACCCCCAAGCCTTGAAGCTATGTCATGCCACAGAAAGCCTGTTTGGTAGCAGAGAAAAATGCCCTTGTTCCTCTTGTCCCCTCGAGTGAGGGCAGCTGGTGACCTGGCTCACAATGCACAAGGCCCTAAAAATTGCTGAGGAGGAGGAGGAGGTCTTCCTCCTTCCAGCACCCGGCGTGCATGCCATATGCTTCCCTGCCCTTCTCCTCGCACAGCCGGTGCGAGCTCCCACGCGTCTGCTCGCTTGCTCAGCAGCACAGCTCTTGGGGTCACAGTTTCACAGATTGCATTGGATTGGAGGGACCCTCAGAGATCATCCTCTCCAAATCCCTCTGCAGTTGGCAGTGACACCTCCAAGCAGATCAGGCTGCCATATCAAGTCTGATCTTGAATGTCTCCGGGGATGGATCCTCAACCATATCCTTGGGCAACCTGTTCCAGTATTTCACCACCATCATTGTGCAGAACTTCCTTCTCATGTCCAACCTAAATCTCCCCTGCTCCAATTTCATCCTATTAATATAAGCTCTTCTAAACAGTCTCTCTCCCCAGCCTTCCTGTAGCTGCCCTTCAGATATTGAAATGCAGTTATGAGATCCTCCCAGAGCCTCCTCATCTCCAGGCTGAACAGCCCCAATTCTTTCAGCCCAGTGATCATCTTTGTGACCGTCCTCTGGACCTGCTTCAGCAGATCTTTGTCCCTCTTATGTTGAGAGTCCTATAGCTGGGCACAGGTGTCAGACCACAGCATCCCACCAGGGCTCTTCAGGAAGCAAATACTCAGAGCTGATGTGTGCCCAGAAGTGCTGCTTGCATATTAACTGTTCCTGTAAGTGTCTGTATCTGAGGTATGAGCTTCACACAGCAAACTGTGTGCCTTTATTTTACTGCCCTGGGATCTGAAGGGTGCAAGGCACAGAACTGGGGACCATGACTCCACAGAAACAGAATGCTTTGGCTTGGAAGACATTTTACTGAAACCTCTTCCATCTGTAGCTGGTTCTTTGCTCTTCTCCTTTCTATACAGACTTACATTGCACCTCGGACTTGTTCCTTCCACTCCTAGTTGGTGGAGGAATGCCTAGTTGTATGGGTTTGTTCTGACAAGTTCCAGGTTTAAATGATTTTCTGTGCTGGAAAACATCCTAACAGTGCAAATACTGAGAACTCAACCATGAATTGGATCAGTGACCCTTGTACCCTTCAATGTCTTCCCTTGCAGCAGCCCCCTCTGGAAAGCTACCTCTGATCCCTGAGGTTTGGGGGTTGATGTATCAGTGAAGTTTCACCTGCACGCCCCAGGCTGCCCGAGTGTCTCCCTGCTGACTTTTCATTGTCAGTTTCTCAAACAGGTTCTTCAGGTCAGTGCTGAAGCAGTTTGGCCGTGGCAGGTGTGGTTTATGACTGCAGGGGGAGTTGGGCTTGGTTTGCTGAGTGGAGGAGTTGCTTTTCCAGTGTCCCAAGCCTTCCACAAGTGCCTGCCTTGCTCATGGCACTGTCATCGGGTGGGGTGCTCCAGGGAGTGCTCCCTTTCTCAGGGTTCTATAGCATGAGGGTTACCTTTCCATAAGATCTCTGGAGTGGAAAGGATTTGGAGAGGTCACTAAATCCATCTCTCTGCCCTCAGGCAGGATCAATAACCCTTTGTCACTGGTGATGGATGTTTCTCTATCCTGTTCTGCAAGTCCCTGCAGGCAGTTCCAGCCTGTGCTGTCTGATGAAGATTCTGGGTTGGACTGGAGCTGACCTGGGAAGGAGCAGCCTTACAAACCCCTCCAGAAGACACTTCCCTTCCCTGAAGGCACCCTGCCTTCATCCCAGCTTCCCAACGGCCTACTGTTTCAGATAACTTTTACAATGTTTGGACTGGTTTAAATGAGCAGGTGGTTTGAAGTGATTGATGGAAATCCTTTTGCTGTAAATGTTTTGCTCTGAGGATTTAGCTTCAAGTGTCTCACTCCTGGCAGGAAGCAGGAATGCAGGGCTGGCATCTTCCCATTGCCTGGTGCTGCCTGCAGCTCCTTGGTCAGAGGCTACAGATGCAGCTGCATGAGGAGGGCTACCACCACTGCTGCTTTTTAATAGTGATAGTGATAAACAGGGCTCAGTGCTTTTAGTTTTCCTTTCAAGTTAGCCATTTGCAAAATGGGACATGCTCATGCTTCACTTAGCCAAGTCTGTTCCTCATGCTGCAGGAGCTGGTCCCTGCTGGATGCTGGGTGCCTGAGACTGAGGCAGTGGAGAGCTGTGGTGATTGCAGAGGTGATGTGAGGCCCTTGGTTCTGGGCTTTGATTCCCTAGGGCTCCTCTTTCATCTGTGCAAGACACATTCAGCATGGGATTTTAAAACAGACTCCCCTTGTCCAGCTTGTATGAGGGTGCCTGGTCTTGGATAAGTGACTGAGTTACTCCTGTGGGGCTCATGGTACAGCCTACTGAATTTATCCTCAGATTTATAGAACTGTGTTGGCCAGAAGAGTTCAACTGCTAAAACAGAACTACTAGGTCACCACTGAACAATGTTCCTCAGCACCACATCTACACATCCTTCATACCCTTCCAGAGATGAAGACTCAACCACTTTCCTGGGCATCCTGCTCCAGAGCTTGACAGCCCTTTTGGAGAAGAAATTGTTCCTCATGTCCAACTTAAACCTCCTCTGGTGCAACCTGAGGGCATTTCTTCCTGTCCTCTCACTTGTTAGTTGGCAGAAGAGAGCAGCCCTCACCTGGTTCCAGCCTCCCTTCTGGGAGTTGTAAAGTGCTGAGGTCTTTACAAGGTCTTCCCTCAGACTCCTTTTCTCCAAGGTGAACAACCTCACTTCCTCCAACTACTCTTCATAAGACTGGTGCTCTAGACCCTCTGGGTGATCTCTAGAGGTCCTTTCCAGCCCCCACCGTTCTCTGTGTGTGTAACTTTACCTTCCTAGTGCTCTTAGGACAGAGCTTTCCTCCCCATGTGCTGCCTGGGGCTATCACATTAAATTGCTGCCGCAATTGCTTGGCCATCACAGAGGTTGTTATCTCGAGTGTCCCTTGGATTAGGAGCCCTGAGCTGTTCCTGGGATGTTAAAATGAGAAATGTGAGTTGCACTTGGTGATGGCAGGGAGCAGCTTTGGGGCTTGTAACAGTGTGGGCAGTTCTGTCTCCTCTCTGGAGGGCTGAGCTCCAGAGGGATGGGAGCCCTACTCTGGCATGGCCAAGCCCTGTTTCTGGCTGGAGGTGACTCAGGTCCTCAGCTGTGCCCTGGGGTGAGTGGGGCTATGGTGGAAGCAGGACTTGATAGAGCAGAGGGAAGGGTGTGTGCTGCTGCTTGAAATGGGGTTACAGGAGAGGGAGTGGAGCCCTGGGCTTTGTTTTCTAATTGTTTTCTTGCATATAGAGGCTCTGGCCCCATTTGGGCTCCTGAGGTCCTCTTTGCATGCTGAAGCCTGTCCAGGGAAGAGGAGCTTGTTTGGAAAACTCCTAGATGGAAAACAGTTGCCTGCCTAAAAGAGAAGGTTACCTCTCTTTGTCTGACTGTGTTCTCCATGGTCTCTCAAATTCTGGGCTTGGGTGTGTGGACCACTCATGCCACCCCTGGAAGATTCCTACTGATGGAGACAGACTGGCCACAAAACCATGAGAGAGGCCAGGATGGGGCTATGCAGGGACAGGGTCTGGAGGAAAACTGCATCTCCTTAGCCAGATGCAAAGCTTTTGGTGAGCAGCATCCTGATGTTGGGTGCCATTGCTTGGAGCAGTGGCTAGCAAAAGGCTAAGCAGCTTCCTTGTCCCCTTGGGTCCTGTTCTGGTCTGCTGCAGTGGCACATGGGGCACTGATATCACCAAGCTTCACATCCAGGGGGTCTCAGTCATGGCCTGGAAGGTTGTCTTCACCTCAGTGCTGCACATTGACTGGCTGTGCTGGGCTCACTGATCTGGGGGCTTGCCCAAGAGCCGTGCAGGTGTGAACCAGAAAGGGTGAACCAAGCCTCCAGTGCTCTGCCTACACAACCTGCTAGGGAGTCTGATCTTTATTTGGCTTCCTTTGCCATGTGGGAAATTCCTCTTCTGTGATGAGACCATAAAAGGAGGTTGGATGATAAGGACATCAGCAGAATGCCTGGGGACCAAGAGATTCTTTTTGTTTGGAGCAAGGGGGAGGGTTTGAAAGGCAGAGGAGCCTGTTCAGATCTGTGCTGCCTCTCAAGTGGATTCTTCTCCCTGGCCCAGGGCACTCTCCACACTGCCTGCATTCACCTGGCTGCCCAGGTGAGTTTCTCCAGGAGCAGAGAGCTGTATCTTCACCTCCCATTCTTGCTTTCCCCTCAGACAGAGCTGTTTCTTCTGCAGGAGGCCAAGCATCCTCTGGAGACAGGGAATTGCATGGTTAGCAATTAGTTTAGATTAGATGTGTGCTTGTGAACACAGGCAAGATGGGCATCAGGGTGGGATGCAGTGGAGCTGAAGCTGGGCAGAGTTGGTTTTGCTGCCTCCTACAAGCTAAATACAAACTGATCATAGAACCACAGAAAGGTGGAGGTTGGAAGGGACCTCTGGAGATGTAGTCCAACTCCCCTGCTAACACAGGTTTGCTTAGACCACCTTGCCCAGGATCCCAACGTCCAGGCAGGTTTTGAAATTCTCCAGAGAAGATGACTCCACCCTCAAAGTAAAGAAGATTCAGTTGAAACCTCCTGTGTCATAGCTTGCACCTGTTAGCCCTTAGCCTATCACTGACCACTTAAGTTCAGTTGAAACCTCCTGTGTCATAGCTTGCACCTGTTAACCCTTAGCCTATCACTGACCACTTAAGTTCAATTGAAACCTCCTGTGTCATAGCTTGCACCTGTTAACCCTTAGCCTATCACTGACCAGTGAAAAGAGCCCAGCCCCATGCTGCTGACCTCCACCCTTCAGCTATTGGTCAGAGTTGATCAGATCTCCTCTCAGACTGCTTTTCTCCAGGCTAAACAGCTTCAGGTGCCTCATTATAACTACTGGGAGAGGTGAGCAAACAAGCTTAGCATTCCCCACTGGCTGCATCAGGAGGTGGAGTGGTGCTTTATGAGCTGGAAGGTGCAGGTAGCAGGGCTTTATTAGTTCTGCTTGAAGTATTTAATCTTGATTCCCATTTATCTATGGAATCCAACTTTATTTTAGCTTTAAATTTAGATTTTTCAAACCAGGCCTGTCAAATTAGTAAAAGGAGATTTGATTAGGAAATGGCAGTGGCATTGAGGTCTTTGTTTTATGGGTGTGCATGACGTGGCTCAGAGATGAATCTTCACCAGAAATACCCAAGTGGAAAGGGGGTTTTCTGTTTCCCAACTGCTGGAAAGAGAAAGAGGCCAGAGTTAAAAATTCCTGCCACCAGTGCCCCAGCCAGTGGTTGCCTCTTGGCAGAGTGGCAGAGGGTCAGGCTGTGAGGCTGTGGTGGTATTCAGGACTTGGGAACTGCATGGAACAAGGAACACAGAAGAAGGTAAGATTGCTTTGTGTCTTATGTCCCTGTCCTCTTCTGCTTATTGCTGTCCCCGTGTCTGTGTTCAGCTGTTTTAATTCCCTGAGGATTCTGGTGACTGAGCCTCAGCATGGCTCCAGGAGCTACCCATCCCATGCCTGACATGGGGGGAAGCTTAAAGCAGGAGTAGTTGTTGGGCTGTTGCAGGGTGGAGGTGCAGTACTCTCTCCCCTGCCCACCAACCCTTGTGCCTTGATGCATCTACCATCTATTGTAGACTCATGGAGTGGTTTGGGTTGGAAGGGACCTTTAAAAGTCATCCAGTCCAACCTACCTGCAGTGAGCAGAGGGACAACTGCCACTACAGCAGGTTGCTCAGAGCCCCAGACAACCTGACATGGAATGGTTCCAGGGATGGGGCAGCTACCATCTCTCTGGGCAGCCTGGGTCAGTGTCTCATCACCCTCAGCGTCAAAACTGTCTTCCTTCTCTCTAGTCTAAATGTCCTTCTTTTAGTTTAAGCCATTGCCACTCGTCCTGTCACAATGGGCTCTGCTAAAATGTCTGTCCTCATCTTTCTTTTTGGCCCTCTTATGTCCTGAAGGGCCACAAGAAGGTCTCCCTGGAGCCTTCTCTTCTCCAGATTGAACAACCCTAGCTCTCAGCCATTGCTCAGAGAAGAGGTGCTCCAGTGCTCACATATTTTTTGTGACCCTGTGTCCATGCCAGGCAGGGTGGAAGCCTGTCTCAGTGCAGAAGATGAGGGGGAAGGATGATGAAATTAGATAGTGGAGTTAAAGATCATATAGTATCAGACAGAAGAGGACTGGAGAGCTGGGAACTGCTCTGCCCAGTGGCCAGGACTGCCTTAAAGAGCCTTCCTTAGGGGCCTGAAGGAAGTTTCTGGTATCTGAAGGGGGCCTACAGGAAGGTTGGGGAGGAATTACTCACAAAGTCTTGCAATGGCAGGACAAGGGGCAGTGGGTTTGAACTGGCAGAGAGCAGACTGAAACTGGATGTTAGGCAGAAGTTGTTTGTGTTGAGGGTGGTGAGACACTGGCACAGGTTGCCCAGGGAGGTTGTGGCTACTCCTTCTCTGGAGGTGTTCAGGACCAGGTTAGACGAGGCCTTGAGTGACCTCCAGCCTATGTCAGGGGTTTGGAACTGGATGATCTTTGAGGTCCCTTCCAACCTTACCATTTTATGATTTTTGGGGTTATGAAGGCAATTTTCCATACATGGAGCCCTGTTTGCTTTAATGAGTTGCTGCCCCTCAGCTGGACACCCAACCACATGGCTGGGGCTGGCTGTGCCTAGCCCCTAGTGGGGTCACTCAGTGGGTGAACAGGGATGGGATGTCGCAGAGGGGGGACCCTACAGAGCTCATGCTGTGATCAATGCTGCTATGGGGAGTCAGAAGACTGGAAGCAGATAACTGGGTGTCAAACTGGCTCTGAAGCACCCTCCTCACCCAGCCCCTTCCCACTGCTGCTGCGGACAGTACCACCTGCAATTGGCAGCTGAATTCACCCCATGATTGCTCACAGATTACTCCGGTGACACCGCATCGGACTTGATGGTGGCAACGGCAGGGCTGGGGATGGGAGTGGGTTATTAGCCTGTTGTTGTTCATTTCACCCAGCTATCCCAGCTAATCAGCTTTCAGATGGGGAGAATTAATTGGTTTTGTTTGGCACACCAAGTGTGTTTAATTGAAATAAATTCTTTCCCAGTTCAAAACCGGCACTTCCTCAGCTGCTGCTGCCTGGGGAAGGGTGGCTGCAGCCCTCCCATTGTGGACCACCACAGCATGGTGCAGCTGGGCTGTAAGAGTGCCTTTCCATCCTTTCTTTATCTGGGAAGGAGTCCTTGCTTCTCCATGCACACACCCAACTAGCAGTGGCTTCAGACCCTCTGCCTGCAGTCAGGCTGGGGTTAAACTCAGCGGTCCTTTCTCAAAGTGTGCTGGTGAATGTCCCTTTGGAAGCGCTAGCATCTTGGTACTTGTTCAGAGTCTCCCTGGGGTAGCATCCTATAGATGTGGGTAGAAGCCTTTGTCTCTGCCACTTCTGGTCTTGTCATCACTGATACCCTGTATCCACATAAGGAAAAAAAAGTGAGACTTGAGCTGCAGATGCTTTGGAATGGGAATTTGTTTCCTGGCTGTGCAGAGCTCTCTAGGGCTGAAGCTGCTCTGGATGAACCTCAAGAGTGCAAAGAGCTCCTTGGGAGATGCGAGCTGAGCTCTTCTCCTCCCATCCTGGCAGCAGGATGCTCAGTGCTACCCACTTACAGCTCTACCTTGCCAGCAAGGAGATAGCTCTGGGCTCATGTTTCTAAAGCGCTCTTGGAAATGAGTGAGTGAAAGGAAGCTGGTGAGTTCCCCTCCTTTGATATTCTTGGCTTTCCATCAGTGCAGCAAGAGGGCTGAGTGAACACATAGCTGGGTTTTGACGTGGTTACTGAGTGTGGTCTGACATGCTGTGGAAAAAAAAAGGGTTCTGTGCACCCAGGGGTGTGCCAGCAGTAAGTGTGGGAGCTGTCGAGCAGGGCCTCTGGCAACATGACAAAGGAAGGTTTTAAAATAAGAGATGAGATTTAGACTAGATAGACTGAAGAAACATTGTCATGAGGGTGGTAAAATACTGGCCTGGATTGCCCAGAGAGGTGGTGGATGCCCTCTTTTAGCAGTGCTTGTTGTGACATGGCAAGGGGTAATGGCTTAAACTAAGAGAAGGACACTTAGATTAGAGAGAAGGAAGAGTGTTTTGACAATGAGGGTGGTGAGACACTGACCCAGGTTGCCCAGAGATGGTAGCTGCACCATCCCTGGAAGCACTGCAGGTTGTTTGGGGCTCTGAGCAACCTGTTCTAGTTGCAGGTGTCCCTGATGACTGCAGGGGGTTGGAATAGATAAACTTTAAAGGTACCTCTCCAACCAAACCATTTTGTGTGGCAGGTAAACTCATGACCTTGTGCTTTTGGTTTTCTACTGCACAGAACCCTGAGGTCCAGACCAAGGGCTGCATAAGGGCAACTTTGTGTTCTTGGGCACGGAGACAAGAAAACCCTGAAACACTTAATAAATTTTATGTATGTGCAAAGTCCTGGTGAAATCAATGAGAGTTAAGTGTATGGTTAAGTGCTGTACTTAACTGGACTCTTAATAACCTGATGAGAATAGCTGTGGTGGTGTGGGAGAGGAGATGATTTGTGGATTTGCTGAGCTTTTTGATCTTTAAATCAACATCTTGGATTTGCCTGCCCTGTGATGCAGGGAGGGGATCTCTGCATTTCTCAGCTCGCCGATGTGCAGATTGATGAACTCTTTATTCTCTTCCTCCTGTGCAGTGCCCTAGGTACCAGGGGAAGTTCTTCCCCAGTGTAGGGGGGCTGCAGTGTGTGATTGCTTTGGTGTGGTTTGTGATGCCAGGGTTGCAGAGATGCCAAATGCTTCATGGACATGTGCTTGGGGCTTTTATCCCTCTCCCCCTGGCAAGCCTTGATTTGTGTACCTGCTTTTCAGGAAGAGATTCACTGTGCTGAAACATTTACACTTTAAGTATGGTCAAGCAGGATTGTTACACGATGGGCTCCTTCCCAAAGCAGTTGGCAGCACTGGGATCAGTAATAAACCTTTAAAAAGACTCCACCAACAAAACAAAGATCCCTTCATCTTGGTTCCTATGTGCACAACAGCATCTTCCCATCAACTCCATAAAGGATAGAGCTCTTAGAGCAATTCAGTATCTGAAGGGGGGCAACAAGAAAGGTGAAGAGGAACATCACAAGGGCTGGCAGTGATAGAACAAGGGACAAAGGTTTCAAACTAGAGCAGGGGAGGTTTATATTGGACATGAGGAAGGAGTTCTGGATTTTAGGAGGAAGCTCTTTTCAGTGAGGGTGGTGAGGCTCAGGCACAGGTTGCCCAGGAAGGTTGTGGCTGCTCCCTCCCTGGAGATGTTCAAGACCAGGTTGGATGAGGCCTTGAGTGACCTGTTCTAGTGGGAGGTGTCCCTGCCTATGGCAGGGGTTGGAACTGGATGAGCTTTGAGATCACTTCCAACCTTACCATTCTATGATTCTTTGCTATGAGGGTTATGGAATGAACCCTATGGAACGTTTTGCCTAGGAAAGTAGTGGACGCCTCATCCCTGGAGACATTCAAGGTCTCATCTGACAGAGCTTTGAGAAGCCTACTCTAGTTACAAATATCCCTGCTGACTGCAAGAGGTTGGACCTAGATGACCTCTACAGATTCCATCTAACCCAGTGCAATCTGTGATTCTATGAAATCATTTTGAGTTCCCATTAAAAAAATTCTAAATCCCTTTTCCAACCTGTTGTCTGTCTTTACTCCACCTTGCATTGAACAACAGCACACACCAAGGCTTGTCCCATCAGTGTAGCTTGGAGGAGATGTTTGGCTAAGTATCCAAGGTGTGAGTGTTGCAGGATGAACATACCAGTCCCTTTTCAGTGGTGCCCAGTAGTAAGACGGGGAGCTGGAACACAGGAGTGAGGCAAGGAGTGCTGGGCGTAAGCCGGAACCCGGGAGCGAGGCAGGGAGCGGTGGGCGTAAGCTGGAACACAGAAGGTTCCACCTCAACATGAGAGTACTATGAGGGTGCTGGAGCCCTAGGGCAGGCTGCCCAGAGTGGTTGTGTAGTCTCCTTCTCTGGAGACTCTCAAAACTTGCCTGGATGTATTCCTGTGTGACTTGCCTTAGCTGATCCTGCTTTGGCTTAGGTGATCTTTAGGAAGGTCCCTTCCAACCCTTATCACTCTGATTTTTATGAGTCCTTAACCCTTTGCTGAATTTTACTCGGTGTTTTGCCACCTTTTCTGGCTGAGTCTCCAAGATGTGGCAGCCCCTAGAAGCTGGCTGGTTAATTGAGCAGAAAGGATGCTGTAGCATGTCACTCACTAGCACTTGGAGGCTGGAGGCAGAATGTGAATTGTGTTCATGTTCCCTCATCCGGAGCTGTGCATCTCTTATTAGATTAATGTATTTTTAATATATGCAGAATATACAGTGGGAGCAGCATTAATTCGCACTAATGCTTGTGAGATCCACTGAGAATTAACAGCAGTGTGGTGTTTTGTTTTTTCTTTTTTTTTTTTTTTCCTAAATTAGTGAGGATGCAGATAAACACAATTCTGGGGAGGAGGAAAAAAAAAAAAGGCAAGAAAGGTACTTTTGCAACAGCAGAACATGTAACTCGTTTATCTGACAAGTGTTCTTTACTTTTAATTATATTTCATCGCTTGCTGGCAAATGCTCTGCTGGTAGATGTTGTAATAATCCTCCTAATGTGAGTCCTTGCATTTGTTAAAGCTCTGTTTGGAAAGGATGAGAAGCACCTGGGTACTCCTGCCATGGCTGTGATTTCAGGAGGCCCCGAGGTCATTGCCACTCAAGGCTGGGGTGGCTCCTGCAGGCCCCAGCTGATGCCTGGGTGCCAGGGAGATAAGCTGTGTACACATGTTCTGGGAGATGCTTTTGTGCACTTGCTGTCCAAACAGAGTGGGGAGAAGTGTAGAATCACAGAATTGTGTTGTTGGAAAGAGACCTTTAAGATCATCAAGTTCAACTATTAACCCAGCATTGAACCATGTCCCTCAGCACCACATCTGCTCGGCTCTTAAATGCCTTTCTGGGGGTGGACTTTTGCCACTGCCTTGGGCAGCCTGTCCCAGGGCTTGACAACCCTTTTGGGGAAGAAATTCTTCCTCATTTTCACCCTGAATCTCCTCTGGTGCAACTTGAGACCATTTCCTCTTATATATCACTTGATAAAAATGGAGTGGGAGCAGAGGTAGGACTTGCCCTGTATTTTGTGGGGAACATGGAGTGGTGGAGGTGCTGAGATTTGTGGGTGGTTGCTCAGGGGACCTGAAATGAGCCTGAGGCAAAGGCTTCTAAAAGCTGTGCAGCTTCTGTGTTTTAGCCTTTTCTTTTGATTAGTGAGCTTAGCTGCATCCCTGCTTCATGTGGTGCTGAGGGATGTGGTTTAGTGGTGGACTTGGCAGTGCTGGGTTAACAGCTGGACTCTGCTCTTAAAGGTCTTTTCCAACCTAAATGATTCTATGATTCATCATGCTGCTTCCACATGACTTCTGCTGTGACTAATACCATGCTGCTCTGTTCCTTGAGCCAGCTGACCATCAGGTTGGTTTCTCCATCAGATGCTAAAATTAATATTCTGGATGTTTCTGCTTGGGCAGAAGCTGTGGAGAAGTTTGTGGCCTCCCCTAGGCAAGGGGTGAAGCATGAGCATGATAAAAGCAGCCCCAGAAGAACTTGGAGTCGTGTGGAACTCGGAGTGTTGGTGGATGGTGCAACTGCATGGGCAGAGCTTAGGCCACAGCTCAGAACAGTCTACAAAACCCCCCATGAGATGTTCCCACAGGCAGCAATCAAACAGGAGAGAAGTGGTGTGCTGGTTAGGGCATTTTGGGCTCATGGAACTTGTTGTCTCTGGCCAGGGTGTGTGGGAACAAGGTGCAAATCTACAGGTCTGTTGGAGTGTTCTAAGGAACCCCCAAGTGATCATCTGTGCTGTGAAAAGGGAAACTCTGCAGGGAGATGAGGCAGGGATGTGATGTGTTCCTCACTAGCATCAGGCAAAGCAGGTGTGAGTCTAGCTGTTGGTACTGGTGATCTCAGTGAAACCAAGACAGAACTGAGCCTTGGAGGACTTCATTGCTCTACTCTCTCATTTGGGAAGGTATTAGGGGCAAACAGTCTCTTTGGTTCTCTGATACTGGGTGGAGATTTTTATTCTTTCCCCCCCCCCCTTCCCCTAGCAGATGCTCAGCTGGCCATTGGGATGCTCTTTATCTAAGCCAGGTCCCTGTGACTGGTCAGGGTTTTGGCTCAAGTCTAAAGGTGACACAGAGAAAGGTTTTATGTGTGTGGTGGCTGTGTGCTTGCTGGTTTTAAGGGACTTGGCTTTAGCCCTGTGTTTAATTGTAAGGTGCTTTGTGTGTTGGCACAAACCTGGGCTTTCCTAGCCTCCTAACACGTGGTGGTCCTTGCCTGTGAGACATTTTTTTTTGTGCTGAGAAATACTTATTGTGTGTGGTGACCTTTTTGAAAAGCAAAGTGGTTTGTTCTTAACTCAAGTGTATTTTTCCTCCCCTTTGGAATGTGGCTAAAATGCAGTTTTGGTATGGGGTATAGAATCAGTCAGGGTTGGAAGAGACCACAAAGATCATCTAGTTCCAACCCCCCTGCCATGGGCAGGGACACCTCACATTAGATCAGACTGTCTAGAGCCTCATCCAACCTGGCCTTAAGCACCTCCAGGGATGGGCACTTGATCACTTCCCTGGGCAACCTATTCCAGGGTCTCACCACCCTAATGGTGAAGAGCTTCTTCCTAACATCCAGTCTGACTCTACTACCCATTTGTAGCTTTCGCCCCAGTCCTATCACTACCTGACAACCTAAAGAGTCCCTCCCCAGCTTTCTTGTAGCCCCCTTAAGAAACTGAAAGGCCAAAATAAGGTCACCTGGGAGCCTTCTCTCCAGACTGAACAGCCCCAACTCCCTCAGTCTGTCCTCACAGCAGAACAGCTCCAGCCCCCTGATCCTCCTCATGGCCCTTCTCTGAACACCTTCTAGCACATCCATATCACTCTTGGAATAGTGGCTCCAGAACTGGCTGCAGTACTCCAGTTGTAGATGAGCTGAGCAGGATGAACATGCGCAGGGGTCTTCGGCAGGGAGGGAGGGAGGGATGGGGCTTGCTAACTGAAACTCCTCGGGGAAAACCAAACAGCTTTTGTTTCTGTCTCAGCTTTGCACTCAGGCAGCCTGCCCACATTAGGGAAACATGAGCATGACCACAGGAGACCTTCTGCATTTTAAAATGCTCCCTCTGGGAGGGCAGGCTGCGGGTTAGGCGGTCAGCGGCGGAGGTGAGCCGTTTAGCGCCCATTAAAATCCCAATTTATGCGATCTGCACTCGGGCTTTAAAGAGAGCTGGCAATCAGGTGCTTAATAAAATCACCTCCAACCCTCCTCTTTGAGTTCACTGTAAATAAATGCCTTTTTTTTTGTTCCCCCCCTCATATCATAAAAATGGATTAGGAGTCATTTTGAGTTGTTATCCAAGCACGATGAGCTGCTCAGGAGACGCAGTCATGTTGGGTGTGATTGAGGATTGTGTGTTTGGGAGACCATCCAAATAAACATCTCTTGGAATGTCACACTGCATGTCTGAAGGGTGCAGAAAGGCTGATTGGCAGGTTCACTCCTTTTTTCCCTGCCATCCTTGGATGAAACAGCAACACAAAATGTGGCGTGGCTTTAAAGGAAATAAATAAAATGATGTGGGAATGTGGCTTTTTGTCTGTATTGCCATTTCTTTTTTTTAAAGGAAAGAGTCAGAGATGTTAAAGTTATGGTTCCCACAGCAACTGTAACTCTCATCTCTTCTGTCTGTGTTAGGCTTTGCAGGACTCTATATGCTGTTAAATTCATGCCCCCTGCGTGTACGTATGGCAAAGCAAGCAGAGCATCAGGGTAGTGTGGATCTGCACAGAGCAGTCCTGCGAGAAAACATCTTCTCAACCTCCTGGACCACATCCTGGACTCCCTCACACCAGTATAAACCCATGCAGTGAAGGTGGATCACAAATGCTGTCAGCTCTGGGCCAGGGTTGGGTGATAAGACAGAACAAGGGGTGCAATGACAGGACAAGGGACAATGGGTTTAAACTGGCAGAGGGAAGATTTAGACTGGATGTTAGGTGGAGGTTCTTTGCAGTGAGGGTGGTGGGACACTGGCACAGGTTGCCCAGGGAGGTTGTGGCTGCTCTCTCCCTGGAATTGTCCAAGGCCAGGTTGGAGGAGGCCTTGAGTGACCTGTATTAGTGGGAGGTGTCCCTACCTATGGCAGGGGGTTGGAACTGGATGATCCTTGAAGTCCCTTCCAACCTCACCATTCTATGATTCTGTATGGTTATGGTAACACCACCAGAAGTCAGCAGCCTGGCATCGCTGCTGGAGTGGGTCCAGAGGAGGCCATGAAGGTGATCAAAGGGGTGGAGAACCTCTGCTGTGGGTGCAGGCTGAGGGCTTGGGGGCTGTTCAACCTGGAGAAGAGAAGGCTCTGGGGAGACCTTAGTGGAGACTTCCTGTAACTGAAGGAGGTCTAGAAGTGCTGAGGAGGGACTTTTCAAGAGGCCTTGTAGTAACAGAATGAGAGGGAATGGATTGAAGCTTTAGGAATGTAGATTTAGACTGGAGATTAGGAACAAATTAATTCTTGTGAGGGTGGTGAGGCACTGGAGCAGGTTGCCCAGGGAGGTTGTGGATGCCCCTTCACTAGAAGGTGTTTAAGGCCAGGCTGGATGAAACCTCGAGTGACCTGGTCTAGTAGAAGGTGTCTCTGCCCGTGTCAGGGGGCTGGAACTGGATGAATCTTTAAGATCCCCTCCAAACCAAACCATTCTGCGAATCGTGGCTGGAGCTTGATGATATTTGAAGAGCTGTAGATAGAGGGGGGTGAAAAAGACATAGTAAGTTCTCTTCAGGTCACAATTCAAGCAGCCATTGCTGCTCAGCAAAGCGCTGAGGCGTGTGCTGGAGTCTCATGGACTGTAATGGGAATTAAACACATATTTAAAGTTAAGCATGTGGTTAAGCACCTTGGAGAAGCGGTGCTCAAATGGGGATTTGAAGCGTGCAAGGAGAAAATGCTCCATTTTGTAGTAGATTTACCCTGTATCATCACTGTCTTGTATGGAGAGGAGAGGTTGAGTGGTTTTGAGATGAGGACCGGATCCAGATCTGTCAGGACTGTCTTTTGAAATGTATTTTTGCTTTTTTTTTTTTTTCTCTCATCCTGGTGTTCATTGCTTCCTCACTAACCCCTGCACTACTGAGGCCACACCTTGAAACCCGGGATCAGTTTTGGGGCTTTTGCTCTCAAGAAAGACAATAAAGAGGCTGGAGCAGGTTCAGAGAAGGGCAGCAAAGCTGGTGAAGGGTCTGGAGAACAGATTGTGAGGAGTAGCTGAGGCAACTGGAGGTATTTAGTCTGGAGATGAGGAGCTGAGAGGAGACCCTTCTGTCTCTTTACAACTACCCGAAAGGAGGTTGGAGCCAGGTAGGGGTCAGCCTGTTTTCCAAAGTAGCAAACAACAGGACAAGATAAAATGGCCTCAAGTTGTGCCTGGGGAGCTTTAAGATGAACAAGAGGAAAAATTGCTTACCCTGAAAGGCTTGTAAGGCCTCAAAGAGGCTGCCCAGGGCAGTGCTTGAATCACCAACCTGGAGATACTTACAAGGTGTGCAGATGTGGTGCTTGGGGGCATGGCTTAGTAGCAGCCTTGGTAGTGTTGTACTCTATGGTTTCAGTGCTGGCTTGTTGGCTGTCCTTGGTCTCGTGCTCTGCTTCAATTTCCTGCCCATGGGCTGGTTTGTGAGGGTGGTTGTGATTCATGGACAGGAGAATGCTGCTTCCTGCTTCTCCTTGAAAGGGTTCTCAAACCCTGGATCAGGATTCCCAGGACAGTGGTGGAGTCCCCATTCCCAGAAAGATTTAAAAGCTGCGTGGATGTGGTGCCAAGGGGCGTGGTTTATTGCAGACCTGGCAGTGCTGGGTTAATGGTTGGACTTGGTGATCTTAAATGTCTTTTGCAACCTAAATGATTCTAAGATGCTTTCTCCAGCCCTACTGTTTCTTTAAAGCTGGAGGGATGCTGTGCATCTGAGGATATGTCCTCCCAGGCCTCAGGAGGGCAAAGACACTGCAGGGTGCAGAGGAGGTCGTTATGAATGGCAGTGTGCAGGAGAGGGAAGATTGAGAGGTGTCTGCAGAGATCAGCCTTATTTTTCATCATTAATGATCAGAAAGAATGTGCAAACAGCATGCTAATTAAGATTTACAGAAGAAATATTTAAACCAAGAGGTGCAGCAAAGAGAAGAGGAGCAATAAGGCAAAGGAGTCCTAGGGAGAAGCTGTTGTGGTGCAAAGGTTTGATGTGGGAAGGGAAGAAGCGTGACACAACACGTTAAATGTGGAAACTTTCTTCCAAAGTCACCCTGAGCGCTGCTCAGTTAGGGTATGGAGGTCCTGGAGTGGGGTCTGACCTGGTGAAAGGGCTGCTGGTGGAGCTTGGAAGGAGAAAACAGATAGGTCTGGGGCTGCACATGGCCAGCCTGGGGACTGGTGGCTGTCTTCTCCAAGTTTGGCTGCAGCAGAGGCTTGTCTGAGGGCTTTGGTTGCCAATCAACAGAGTTACAACAGCTCACATGGATGATCCCAGCTCCAGATGAGGTTTGCCCTGGGATGTGGCCTCAGAGGATCTGTGCCTGGGAGCAAGCCCTGTGACCTGTGAAATGGTGTTGGTAGGGTCTCTCCAGGCTGCTGTTGGCCATCACATTTAGTTGAAATTAATTAAAACTGTTAGCTGAAAGGAACAGCCTGGCTAAAGTCTGCTGCAGATGTTTGCTCCACCTGCTCCCTCAGTGCTGCCTTATTACAGCCCTTGGTAGTGGTGGGGATGAACTAGGAGAGGTTTGTGTGCTGAGCTCCAGAGGTCCAAGGTTTGGTCCATACTGGTGGCACCTCCCATTTATTGTACCGTTGGGTGGACTTTGCTTTGCCTTGTGTGCAGGGTCTAGTGGTGTTTTCTGCATCTGGGTTGACCTGGGAGGGGGTGAAATGCTTGAAAGCAAGTTTGGACTTGGTGATCCTGAGGGTCTTTTCCAACCTGGATGTTACTGTGTGAGATTGTGTGAAATGCTTTGGAGTTGGAAACTTGGGAAGGACAAAATTGAGGCAGTGGAAGACCAGAACCACAGAATGGTAGGAGTTGGAAAGGTCCTCTGGAGATCACTGAGTCCAACCTCACCTCTAAAACAGGGTCACCTAGGGCAGGTCACACAGGAACATATCTGGAGGGGGTGGTGGTGGTTTTAAAAGTCTCTAGAGAAGGAAATGCTGCAACCTCTCTGGGCAGTCTGGTTCAGGGCTCCAGTGAAAAAGTTTCTCCTCATGTTAAGGAGGCTCCTCCTGGGTTCCAGTTTGTGTCTGTTGCCCTTGTCCTGTCACTGGCCACCACTGAAAAGAACCTGGCCCCATCTTCTTGACACTGTAAGGTATTGGTAGGCATTGATCAGATGCCTTTCTCCAGGCTAAACAGCCCCAGGTATCTCAGCCTTTCCTTGTAAGGGAGATGTTCTGTTCCCTTAATCATCCTCATAGCCCTAGAAGAGACTGTGAGGTCACCTGCTGTGCCCTCAAGTGCTCCACAGGTTTCAAGGACTCCCTGAAGCCTTTATTTCTCATTTGAAATGACACACAACTTTTCTCAAAGCAACCATGCTAGGCTTAAATAAATAAATAAGTGTAAGAAACCAATTGACAGTGATGGATAATCTGCTACAACCCTTGGTAAATTGTTCTGCTGTTTAATTACCTCAGTACCACTCTATGCTGGGGGATGATGAGACTGAGAGCAGCCCAGCAGAAAAGGACATGGGGATGCTGGTAGATATGAAGCTGGACATGAGCCAGCAATGAACACTTGCAGACCAGAAGGGCAGTGGCATCCTGGGCTGCATCAAAAGAAGTGTGGTCAGCAGACAGAAGTGATTCTGCTGCTCTGCCCTGCTGACATATCCCCTGAATTGTGTCCAGCTCTGAGTCCTCAACACATGGACCTGCTGGAGTGGGTCAAGAGGAGGGACATGAAGATGCTCAGGGGGCTGGAGCACCTCTCCTACAAAGACAGACTGGGGTTGTTCAAGCCTGCAGAAGAGAAGGCTCTGGGGAGAACTTACAGCAGCATTTCAATGTCTGAAGAGAACCTACAGTAGGGCTGGGGAAGGACTGTTTAGAACAGCCTGTGGTGATAGGATGAGGGGCAGTGGTTTGGAACTGGAGCAGAGGAGATTTAGGTTGGACATTAGGAAGAAGTTCTTTACTCTGAGGGTAATGGGATGCTCAAACAGGTTGCCCAGGGAAGTGGTGGAGGCCACATCCCTGGAGACATTCAAGGTCAGGCTTTGATGGGGCTCTGAGCAACCTGCTCCAGTTGGGGGTGTCCCTGCCCAATGCAGAGGAGTTTGGATGAGATGACCTTCAAGAGGTCTTTCTGACCCAGTACATGCACAGAATCACAGAATGTCAGGGGCTGGACAGTCCAACCCCCCTGCCAGAGCAGATCACACAGGAGTGTGTCCAGGCAGGTTTTGAATATCTTCAGAGAGGGAGACTCGCAACAGCCCTGGGCAGCCTTTCCAGTGTTCTGTCACCCTCACAGGGAAAAATTCTTCCTCATGATGAAATGAAACTTCCTGTGCCTCAGCTTCCACCCATTGCCCCTTATCCATTGGGCATCACCCAACAGAGCCTGGCTCCAGCCTCCTGGCACTCACCTTTACATATTTATAAACATTGATGGGGGTCACCCCTTAGTCTTCTTTCCTCCAAGCTAAAGAACCACAGCTCCCTCAGTCTCTTCTCATAAGAGAGGTTCTATGATTCCATGAGGGTCCTTGGAGCAGTGGCCCCAGGCTGAGGATGCCCTGTTTGACCCAGCAGCAGGTAGGCAGTGATGAGGCTGCATGTCAGCCAGTGCTGCTTTTGGGCTGTCCTGTGGGAGCAACATGTGACTTCAAAGTGGGAAAGGAAATGGGGGTATTTTTTTTCCTTCAGGACAAACCAGGTTTGCTTTGACCTGCAGAAGAGATGCTTTGGTGTAGCAGTCTTCTTAACCCAAACCATGTTCTCCTCCTACCTGGGACCTTCTGTGATTCAGCTCATTCAGAGGAGGTGGTTGGTAGACCATTAGGGCTTGCTCTCATAGTGGCTGACCTCAGCACAGGAGGGATGTGAGAACCTATTGGAGCGGGGACAGAGGAGGCCACAACAATGCTCTGAGGGCTGGAACCCCTCTGGTGTGAGGATGGGCTGTGAGAGTTGGGGTTGTTCAGCCTGGAGAAGAGAAGGTTCTGGAGAGATCTGGTCACCTTGCAATTGAACACAGCACAGCATAGTGGTTGTGCTGCCTTCAACTGCAGATACGAAGGGCTGGAGGACTCCTGCAGAGACCTATACCACATCCACCCCACTCTGAGGAGCAGAGCTGAACAGGCAGAATCAGGAAAGGCCAGAGCCTGGCACAGGGAAGTTTGTCCAGAGGAGCAGCAGGACTCCCTCTTCTTTCCCCACTGTGATAGGGAAGGGTGGTGGCTTGTGTTTGAAGATGTTCATTTATCCTCTTGCTGCTCAGAAATTCAGCATCTCGGACAGATGCCCAAGCAGTGAATACTCTCCAGGCTGGCAGCTTGGCAGTCTTCATAATTTATATGAGATCCCAATCTCTTGGGCTTTGAGGTGGCTTTTTTCCATCAGTTTTTTTTCTGTGCTTCAAATAATCTTAGAATCACAGAATGTTTTGGGTTGGATGGGAGCTTTCAATGCCATTCAGTCCACCCCCCCTTGCAGAGTCAGCAGGGACATCTGTGACTAGGGCAGGTTGTTCAGAACCCCAAACAACCTGATCTGCAGTGGTTCCAGGGATGAGGCAGCTACCACCTCCCACCAGCCTAGGCCAATGTCTCACCACCCCCAGTGTAGAGTCCTTCTTTCTAGTCTAAATCTTCCTCTTTTGGTTTAGAATCATCACCCCTTGTCCTGTCACAAGAGGCTCCTGATTAAATGTCTGTCATTATCTTTCTTATTGGCCCTCTTAAGAACTGAAAGGTGACCAGGAGATCTCCCTGCAACCTTCTTTTCTTCAGGCTGAACAACCCCAACTCTCACAGCCCATCCTCACACCAGAGGGGTTCCAGCCCTCAGAGCATTGTTGTGGCCTCCTCTGTCCCCCCTCCAACAGATTCTCACATCCCTCCTGTGAGGAGGACTCCAAATCTGGCCTCTGTACTGCAGGTAAGGATTTAGCAGGGTGGAGCAGAGAGGCAGAACCCCCTCCCTCTACCTGCTGCCCACGCTGCTGGGGGTCAGCCCAGGCTATGGTTGGCTTCTGGGCTGCAAGCACACATTGCTGGGTCATCTGCAGTTTCTCACCCAGCAGCACCTTCAAGTCCTCCTCCTTAGGGCTGACCTCCATCCCTTCCCTCCCCAGTCTGAGTTGATATTGGGATTGCCTCAACCCAGCTGCAAGACCTTGAGGATGGCCTTGTTGAACCTCATGAATTTCCTTGCTGTTTTCCAGCTGGAAAAGAACTGCAGGGCAGGTTTACAGGACACATTTGCTCCAGTGCCATGAGCCCTGCAGTTCTACGTGCACATAGAATCATAGAATCAGTCAGGGTTGGAAGGAACCACAAGGATCATCTAGTTCCATCCCCCTTGCCATACACAGGGACACCTCACACTAGATCAGGCTGTCCAACCTGGCCTTAAGCACCTCCAGGGATGAATCTTCCACCATCTCCCTGGGCAACCCATTCCAGGGTCTCACCACCCTAATGGTGAAGAGCTTCTCCCTAACATCCAGTCTGAATCTTCCCATTTCCAGCTTTGTTCCATTCCCCCCAGTCCTATCGCTACCTGACATCCTAAAGAGTCCCTCCCCAGCTTTCTTGTAGTCCCCTTAAGATACTGAAAGGCCACAATAAGGTCACCTGGGAGCCGCCTTCTCTCCAGACTGAACAGCCCCAACTCCTTCAGTCTCTCCTCATAGCAGAGGTACTCCAGCCCTCTGATCACAGTATCACCAGGGTTGGAAGAGACCTCAAAGATTATCAAGTCCAGCCCATCACCACAGACCTCAAGACCAGACCATGGCACCAAGTGCCAC
>VWZE01024085.1:73596-91940 GCA_013396675.1 Eubucco bourcierii | reverse complement strand
CCCAGCTCCCTCAGCCTCTCCTCATAGGGCTTGACCATACTCAAGGCCCTTCCCTGGACATGTTCCATGGTTGTCCCCACCATCTCTCTTCTCCTCCTCCTCCAGCTCTTTTGTGTGTCTCAGCAACCCTCCTGAACCTGGCAACTCCCTCTTGGCCAGGGCTGGGCACACGGGAGCGTGGTGGGAAGGACATTAGGTGGGAGAATATGCATGTTCACAGCTCAGAGGATTAAAGGCCCATGTTCTTATCACTGCAGAACAGAGTATTATAAATCCAGCCTTAGAATACCAAATCCCCGTGTGCCTCGGCCATTGTTTGGGAATATTAAAAAGCTCGGAGACAGAAATAATCAGTTTCCGAATGACACATTGTCAAATAAAACATTCCTCATATTATCCCTTCCTTCCCCTTTCTCTCTCTCTCTCCCTGCTTCCTCAGTTGGATAATTTAACATAAAAAATAGATTAAAATGAGGCTGGCTTGAATACTTCCGAAGTTTGACTCCTTGAGGTGTTGTGGGTGTTGGTTTTTTTTCCTCCCCTCTTTCCCTCGGGAAGCTCTCCTGTGGTGTGTGGTTAAACAGGCAGCTGCTGGTGCAGGGTCAGGGAGGAGAG
The DNA here is from genome assembly GCA_013396675.1 of Eubucco bourcierii. Taxonomy (NCBI): domain Eukaryota; kingdom Metazoa; phylum Chordata; class Aves; order Piciformes; family Ramphastidae; genus Eubucco; species Eubucco bourcierii. The sequence continues at coordinate 91,325 of VWZE01024085.1, read as the reverse complement.
GAGCATGGTGAGACCCAAGTTGTCTTTTCTAAGCCTGTGAGTGCTCGCTGCAGGGGCTGGCGTGGGCACTCCCAGCCTTTCCTGGGTGGAAAAGGAGATGTGTGTCTTGGTGGCTGGCAGAACAGAGATCTCCAGCTTGTCTCTACAGAATGCAGGATCTGGGTCTGGAGTGGGAACCTGCAGCTTTTCATGGCACGAGTGGTCAGGTGTTGGAACAGACTGCTCAGGGAGGTGGTGGAGTGTTCAAAACCCTTGTAGCCATGGCACTTTGAGACATGGTTTAGTGGACTTGGTGGGGTTGACAGACTTAATCTTGGAGATCTTTTCCGGATGAAACAATTCTGTGCTTCTATGATTCCTTGAGTCAACTTTGTCACTCCTGAGCCACGGTGGGGAATGGCACAGTAACAACCTCTGTGCCTTTATGCTTTTGTGTAATTTTTCCCACACAGAGACATCTTTAATCATAAATGGGTTGGAAGAAACCCTTAGAGGTCATCTAGTCCAGTGCCCCTGCAACAAGGAGGGACATCTTGGACTAGATCAAATTGTTAATAGACCAGTACAACCTAACCTGGAACAGTTCCAGGGATGGGAGATCTACTACTTGTCTGGGCAACCCAGACCAGGGTCTCACCACCCTTGGTGTAAAATTTCTTCCATCTCTCTAGTTTAAGCCTCCATTTTTTTAGTTTAAAGGCATCACTCCTCCTTCTGTCACAACAGACCCTGCTCAAAATCTGTCCCCATCTTTCTTGTCAGCCCCTTCAAACACCAAAACAATCCCAACTTTCAGCCTGTCCTTGCAGGAGAACTATTCCAGCTCCCACATCATTTGTGTGTATCCAGATCTCCTCTGGTCCTACTCCAACAGGTTAGCACTCTCATACTGAGGGCTCCAGCATGAAGGAAACCAAACTGAGTGATGTCCTCCTGAATCCCTGAGCCCTTCTGTGCCGATTTAGGGGGAGAGATGTGAAGCTCTTGAAGGGAGATGCTGGCCTGGGCTTCTTTCTGCAGCAAATCACGGTGCCGGGGTGATGCAGCGAAGCATCAATTTGCTCTGCTCCCGAGGCCTGTCTCCCAGCTAACTCAACCTGTGAGCTGCAGCTTTTGATGCCAGCTCTTTACAGCTGATCTTGTTTACGAGTCGGAGCCGCGCTCCGGGAACATCGCGGCGCTTTGTATGGAGCAGGCAGGGAGGCTCTGCACGTCTCGCCTTGGTTTTGCACGCTCCGTAGAGCTCTGGGCTGTGACATCCCCGGTGCCAAAGGAACGCCCGCCCTGCTCTGGCTGTTCCACACCGTGCTGCAAAGCCCTGACTGCTCGCACTGCTCCTGATTTACATGCTCTGCTTTGCTTCTCTGCCGCGGGATAAAACTGCTCCAGAGACGCAGAGATTAGGAGGCTGGAAGCTGGCACAGTGCTCAGCTCCTGCCTGTGCAGGCTGAGCTGCTGAATTTCACTTCCAGAGCAGGTAGAGGCAGGGCTGGCTCCATTTGGCAATTCCCAACCTGGCTCCTGTGGGAGAAGAGGCCATGCCCATAGACATAGAGTGTCCAGAGAAGGGAGAACTTGAAGAGAAAAAGGGACCTAGAGAATAAATCTTCTAAGTGACTGAGGGAGCTGAGGCTGTTCAGTTTGAGGGAGGGGAGGCTGAGGGCAGAGCTCATTGCTGTCTACAACTACCTGAAGGGACATTGTGGAGAGGCTGCTACTGGGCTCTGCTCACAGGTAATTTGAGACAGAACAAGGGGAAATGACCTCAAGCTGAGGCTAAGGAGGTTTAGATTGGACATTAGGAAAAATTTTTTTGTGGAGAGAGTGGCCAGGGACTGGAATGAGCTGCCCAGGGAGGTGATGGAGTCACCCACCCTGGATGTGTTTAAGGGTGGTTTGGATGTGGTGCTTGGGGCTATGGTTTAAGGTGAATCTTGTAGAGTAAGGTTCTAGGTTGGACTTGGTGATCCTGAGGGGCTTTGCCAACCTGCATGTTTGTGTGACTCCTGTGAAAGGCTGAGAGCTGGATTTGTTCAGCCTTGAGAAGTCTTAGTCCTTATTACTATGGAGCAGTACATAAAGATTGGCTATCATGAGACTCGCTTTTAACAAGGAGTAACATTGAAAAGACAAGAGGTGATGAGTACCAGTTACTGCTGGGGGCATTCCAATTGAACTCCAGAAGGAAATATTTCCCCATGAGAACAGTTGGACACTGGAATCATATTCCAAGGGAAGCAGTGGAGTGCCCTACACTGGACAGGTTTATTTTGACAGGGTGCTGACCAGCTCATTTCAACTGCACTATTGTGTACAAAGGTTGGACCAGATGGTCCTTGAGGTCTGTTCCAACCTGGCATTCTGTGGAGGCTTCAAGGAGACCTTAGAGTAGCCTTCCAGTATCTGAAGGGGCTCCGTGGGAAGGCTGGGGAGGGACTATTTACAAGGTCTTGTAGTGATAGGATGAGGAGTGATGGGTTTACACCAGCACAGGGGAGATTGAAACTGGATGTTAGGAAGAAGTTCTCTGCAGTGAGGGTGGTGAGACACTGTCACAGGCTGCCCAGGGAGGTTGTGGCTGCTCCCTCCCTGGAAGTGTTCAAGGCCAGGTTGGACAAAGCCTTGAGTGACCTGTGCTAGTGGGAGATGTCCCTGCCTGTGGTGGGGGTTGGAACTGGATGACCTTTGAGGTCCCTTCCAACTAAAACATTCTATGATTCTGTGATAAGTTGTGTGGCTTTTGTTTTTTGGGTTTATTTTGTTTGTTTGGTTTTTTAATAGATGTAGCTAGGAGTTGTATTGAATACAATTTGAATGTGGGGCAATAGGAGAACTTTCCAGTAAAAATTTTGGTCTGGAACATTCTGTGCTGCGTCCCCCAGGTCTGCAGCTGGTTGAAACCTTTGGCAGATTGCAAGCAGAAATGATGGAGCTGGAGTAACCATGCCCAGGGGAGCTCTGGTTGCGTGGTGCAGTTTGTAGCACTGTTTGTGTGAAATGTTGTGTGTCTCTGCTGAGACTTTACTGCTCCCTAGTTGGTGGCTGGGTTGTTTTGATGAGGTGTTTCCTCCTAGCTGGTGAGATGTGGTGACTTCCTTTCTCGTCTCCTCATGCAGGGTGGGAGGGGGAGTTTGTCCACTTCAACCTTTGTGCATGTGGGTGGACTGGAGGGGGCAAGGGGTGTGTGGTAAGAACAGAGTCTCTGGGACAGTGGGCAGAGCTGAACCAGGGCTATCACTGTGCTGTCCCCAACTGAACAACTACCTCTGGCACTCTGCTCCACCTACCTGTGGTATGCTGCACCATGAACCCACTCAGCTGTGGTTCATGGAGTGTGGTGACAAGATGCTTTAGAGAGAGCAGGGGAGGGTCTGTGGTTGCTAGTCACAGTGTCTAATGACTCACCCCTGTGCTTTCTGTACCTCTTGAACCATCCTTTGTCCCCATGCATCTCCTGACCCTTTGCTGTCTCTGCAGGGTGGGCTGATTGCGCTGCTTCTGCTCCTCTTGGTCTTCATGGTGGCTCTGTACGCCCAGCGCCGCTGGCACAAGCGCCGCCGCATCCCGCAGAAGAGCGCCAGCACGGAGGCCACCCACGAGATCCACTACATCCCCTCGGTGCTGCTGGGCCCCCAGGCCCGAGAGAGCTTCCGTAACTCCCGCCTCCAGGCCCACAACTCCGTCATCGGGGTGCCCATCCGCGAGACCCCCATCCTGGATGACTATGAGGATGAGGAGGAGGAGGAGACCCCGCGCCGGGCAGAGCCCAGCACCAGAGAGGATGAGTTTGGCAGCCAGGTGACGCGGACACTGGAGAGCCTGGGCCGGGCTGGGGAGGAGAAGCCTGACTATGAAAAGAAAGGTTTGTGGCTTTGCTCTCTCCTTTTTCCTTCTCCCCATCACCTGCTGCAGTGTCTGTCCTGTGCAGTGTCACCTAGAGTGAGTGGCTCATTGTGCTGTCCCCGCACCTGCCACTTGGCTCTCCAGTTGCTGTCAGCACTCATCTACAAGGTAGTGTGCAGACCTTGTCCAAGTGCTGCCCTTCCTGAGGGAAGAATCACCCTTGGATGGTGCTAGGGAAACTGAGGCACCATAGCTGTGAGCCCTCGGCTGTCACTGCCAGCTCTAAGGACCAGGTCTTGTAGCATTCCCAGGCTGTGCTTTGGTGGTGGTGGTTCAGATGCCCCAGGGGAGGACCGAACCACGGGTGACAGCTGCTGGTGGTGACTCTTAGTGCTCTCCTGGAAGTGCTCAGGAGCTGTAAGAGGAGACAAGAGTGAGAGCCTGTATAAAGCAGCCTGGACTGGCCACTCTTTATTGAGGTGCTTGCTTATTTGCAAGCAAAAATTGAGCTTCCAAGCTGTGTGTGGTTCTGCACTTGGAGAAGTGTGGCTGAGAAGACCAGGCAGGGTCTAGGTACTGTCCCACTGCCTGTGCAGGGGGCTGGAGGGACCATGGGCTGCATGGGGCCAGCTGCATGTCTCAGGGAGAATGTTTCTCTGCAGCCCTTTCCCCAGTGTTTCAGCTAATGCACACTTGATTACCTGCCTTTCTCAAGTCTGTCTCTCAGAAGCTACAGCACCCACCCACCTCTGCTTGCTGAAATGTCATTAGGAGCCATTTAATGTTGTTCACCTGCACTGCACAGGGAAGCACATTTGGATAAACAAAAGCAAAGTACATTAGTGCTAATTGCTGAGTGACTGCAGCAGGGGTGAGGGAAGGACATGCTGGGCTGTACAACGTAGGGAAGGGGCTCTGGAGGTTGTACTGGACCATCTCTGCCACTTTCTTGTGAGTGTGTGGAATTCCCATAAAAACTGAGTGGTCCCTGTCAGAGCACCCAGAGTGGCAGGGATGGGGGACAGGGATGGAAAGAGGGACTCTTCTAGACTGAAGGGGAGACTGCAGCTCTGGGCAGCGGGGCCAGGGAAAGCCCAACTGATGCATTGTGTGTATAAAGCAGGTCCCTGGACTCGTGACTGTCATAAGTGGTGGCTGAGGTTGTGTTTCTTCCACCTTTAAAGTGCTTTTTACTCTTGCCCCTTTTAAACAAAGCTATTATGACAGTGACAGTTAGCATTGCTCAAACAAGCATGGAGGTGCCCAGAGGTCCATCTGCCATCCTCAAGTGCTGATGTGAGCATCCCTTTTGGCATCCCCTTTTGTGTATGCCTGGCCCATGGTGTTAAGAGATGTTTCCCCAGTCCTTTCATCATTCAGTGAGAATGAGCCAAATGAAAGCCTTCATAGATCTTAACCGAGCCACCTCTTTTATTCTTTCATATTCTCTTCTTTGTTTTGCTTTTCTATAAATTATTTAGAGTTGTGTGAGTGGGGAAGACAGCAGTAACTGCATTTCAGTCCTTTTCAAACATAATAGTAAACAAGATCTAGGGCAGAATATTAAACTATCCAAGGGCTTCAGGAATTGGCAGTAAAGAACTTCTTACATCGACTGAAAAAAAATCCCCCCAAGCTGGGGCTGCAAGTTGCCTGCAGGGCCAAGGCTACCCCAGGCTGTGAGAGATGTTCACAAATACTCCCACCAGTTCAAGCTCGTGATACTGTCAGGCTTTGAACCTTGGATCAAGGCAGGTTTGTGCCTTGCCTGGGCTGATCCTTCCAAACTGTGCTGGTTCACCATGTGTGTCCTCCTGGATGTGCATGTTTGCCCCTTGGAAGTGGCTTTGCTGAAGGAGGCAAGCTATGGTATGCCTTCATTGCTCCTCGCTGCTGAAGCTGGTCGGAGCCTGGGTTGAGAAGGTTAAGGTGGTTGTAGGTCAGATTTAGGATTTCTAGACTAGAGATATGACTACATGTTGTGAGCTCTGCTCTCTGACCTAGTTTGCACATACTTTGGAGATGTGGTGATTGAGGAGGTGTTGGACATGCCCGAGAGCAGCAGATGCAGCCAGGATTCCCGCAGGGATGTGGCAGGTGGGGTGGAGGAACTGCAGTTGGTGTGAGCAGACACACCATGTACCTGCAGATCCCCTGGGACTGGAAATCAGTTCTGTTCAGGCACAGCTTTGCAGGTGGATTCAAGAGGGCTGCATCAAGGGAAACCCAGCTGCAGTCACAGAATGGCTTGAGTTGGAAGGGATCGTAAAGATTATCAGTTCACCTCTGCCCTTACCATGGACAGGGACACCTTCCACTGGACCAGGATGCTCAAGGTCCCACCCAAGTTGGTCTTAAACATTTCCAGGGATGTGCATTGCCCTAGTTTGAGGACAGGACCAGCCTTCACCCTGTATCTGGCTGCACAGCCGGAGCTGACAGCTTTTGGTGTGATCACCAGGGCTGGGTGACAAGCTGTGCCCACATCCCAGGGAGTCCATCAGTACCCAAGGGGTAAAAGCTCTCCTTGCTGCTCTTGCAGCGTAGCATTGTGATAAGACATCAGCTGGGACTTGTCAGCAGGCACCAAACGGTTTCATCACCAGGGCTGTCACTGGAGGCTCTTTCAAGTGTCAGTCCCCAACATTAATTACCAGGGATGGCAAATCCAATGGAGATGGAGAATATCAGCTCACCCTCCACCTGCCTGTACTTGCTGCTTGCCCCTTGTGCCAGGCAGTGATTGATCTGCAGGTGCCTGGTTCTGCTGGTGGCAGTGGCTTTCCATTGTTTGGGATTTGTGCATCTCATACCATACAGCTGTTTTGGGCTCAGGTCCACGTTCCATGAGGAAGAGTGTGGGGTTTTTATTCTCGTGTGGAGTTCCTGGGTGCATGAGGTTGGACAGGAAATTGGATTTGGGGAAGAGTGGCTGGAAAGTTGCCCAGCTCAGAAGGAGCTGTGAGCACTGTTTGACAGGAGTGTACTCAGCTGGCCAGAAAGGGCAACAGCATCCTGGTCTGGATCAACAATAGTGTGACCAGCAGATGGGAAGTGATTGTGCCTCTGTACTTGGCACTGGAGAGGCCACACCTCAATCTCAGGGTCCAGTTTTGGGCCCCTCACTATGTGCAAGACACTGAGGTACTGGAGCATGTCCAGAGAATCATAGAATGGTCTGGGCCAGAAGGAACCTCTAGAGGTCATCTAGTCTGGCCCCTCTGCAGTCAGCAGGGACATCCCCACTAGGCCAGGTCATCCAGAGTCTAGTCAAGCTTTGCCTTGAAGGTTTTCAGGGAAGGGACCTCAACCACTTACCTGAGCAACCTGTTCCACTGCTTCAGCACCCTCGTAGTAAAGAACTTGTTCCTAACATCCAGAAGGGCAATGAAACTGGGGAAGGCTCTGGAAAACACCTCTGGTGAGGAGCAGCTGAGGGAACTGGGGGTGTTTGGAGAAGAGGAGGCTAAGGGGAGACTTGGTTCTCTACAGCTCCCTGAAATGGCTGCAGTGAGGTGGGGGTTGGTCTCTTCTCTCAAGTACCAGGTGGCAGAACAAGAGGAAATGACCTAAAATTGTGTCAGGGGAGGTTTAGGTTGGATATTAGGAAAACAAAAAATCTTTCCTACAAGAATGGTCAGGCATTGGAACTGGCTGCCCAGGGAGGTGGTGGAGTCATTGTCCCTGGAAGTGTTCAAGAAACATGTGGACGTGGGACAGGCTTTAATGGTCCATGGTGGTGTTAGGGTGATGGTTGGACTCAATGATCTTAGAGAGCTTTTCCAAACAAAACAATTCTGTGATTCTAAGACTCCTACACATACCTCATGAGGTTCAACAAAACCAAGTGTGAGGTCCTGCATCTGGGTCAAGGCAATCCTAAGCACTGATATAGGCAGGGCAGTGACTGGCTGGAGAGCAGCCCTGAGGAGAGGGACTTGGGGGTACTGGTGGATGAGCCATCAGTGTACACTTGCAGCCCAGAAAGCCAACCAGGGCCTGGGCTGCATCAGGAGTAATGTGGCCAGCAGGGTGAGGGAGTTGATTCTCCCCTTCTACTCTGCTCTGGTGAGACCCCACCTGGAGTACTGCATCCAGTTCTGGAGTCGGTTACAAGAGGGATGTGGAGATGCTGGAACATGTCCAGAGAAAGGCCATGAGGATGCTCAGAGGACTGGAACTGCTCTGCTGTTAGGAAAGACTGAAAGAGTTGGGGCTGTTCAGGCTGGAGAAGAGGAGGCTCCCAGGTGACCTTATTGTGGCCTTCCAGTATGTGAAGGGGGCTACAAAAAAGCTGGGGAGGGACTTTTTAGGCTATCAGAGAGTGACAGGGCTGGGGGGAATGGAGCAAAGCTGGAGGTGGGGAGGAAGTTCTTCAGCATGAGAGTATTGCGAGCCTGGAATGGGTTGTGCAGAGAGGTGGTGGAAACCTCCTCCCTGGATGTGTTTAAGGCCAGGCTGGATGAGGCTCTGGCCAGCCTGATCTAGGATAGAATGTCCCTGCCCATGACAGGAGGGGTTGGAACTAGATGTGGTCCCTTCTGCCCCTGACTGATTCCATGATTCTGTACAAAATAGAAGTGAATTCCCTGCTCGGGAGGTCGAGCAGCACAGAAGTTCTGCAGATTTTGGGCAAGCAGGGCATGGATCTGTGAGCCAAACATCCCCCCCCAAGTCTCAGGCAGGGGTTTGCAGCGCTGCAGAGGGGAGGGCTGCTCCCACACATGTCAGAGCATCTGAAGTGAAGCCCAGAGCAAACAAAACACAGGAGCAATGTGCTGAATAATGACATCCAGCAACAAGCGTGTCTGAGTGATAAAGTTAATGAAATTACAGGTTCTGACCTGATACCAGGCTCTGCTGTGGGTAGATAAACAGCAGGGCAAAGATGAGATGTTTATTTCTCCTCAGCTGCAGTTGTAATCTGGATGTGCTGTGCAGGACCATTAACATTATTACTGTTATGCAAAATCAGTTTTGACTTAGGGGAAAGAAAAAAAAAAAGAAAAAAAAAAATTCCCCCCCACAACTGTCTGGCAAATGGAAAACTGACAAAATAGAAATTGCAACAGGAGCACAAACTGACCTGGTGGCATTGCACAGAGCTCAGATGAATTGAGACAGAAGAAAAATCTGAGGCAGTTGGAGAAAAGCAGGAGGGTTGTTAATATAACAAAGTGAAATGGAGCAAGGAAGGAGGCAGCAGCCCTAAAGAGCCAAGGAGAGATCCCTTTGTACTGGTGTGGAAAGAGGACCGTGTCCTCTGCCTGTTGGTTTGGGACCTGCTCTCTCTGGTAGTTACAGGTCTTCAGGGATTTCCTGTCCCATGGGTCTGTGTGGAGTGAAGTGTCTGGGGTCTTGGTCTCTGCTGAGGAGACCCCCATGTCTGAACCCAGTCCTCATGTGTGTGCAGCATTCTGCAATTAAAATTTGGGTCAATTTGTGCAGGTGCTGCCTCTGTCCTCACTCCTCTGGCTGGTTTCCAGTCCATGATTCTGATGATTTCCGCTCTCCTGCCTTTCCCGAGCAGATGGCCTCAGGCTCCACCCCTTTGGGAATTCTTAACTTGCTTTTAATATAGATGGCTCTCATCCTTACCAACATGGTTTCATCCTACAGCAGCAGGAGCCCTTTGCCTCTCCCCATCATAGAATCATTTTGGTTGGAGAAGACCTTTAAGATCGAGTCCCAGCATTGCTGAGTGCCTTTTGAAGGGCTTTGGCTCTCAGTGGCAGGTAGCAGTGCTGCATCCCCACTCTGGGTGAGTGCACAGAGATGGAGTTAGTCCATGAAGGCAGATACAAGTGCAGAAGTCCTGGGTATGGAGTTACTCAGGGGTTCCTCAATGAGATTTTACCAAACTGAGTCTCCTGAGGACCAGTGAGAAGCAGAAGTTCTGCTTGGTGAAAAGTGAAGGGAAAAATAAATGTTGGACTTGAAAACTGACTATCTGCAATTCCAGTCCTGCAACAAAGGGCCCATCTTTATTTTCTCAGCTTCTTTCATGTTCCAAAAAAAAAAAAAAAAAAGAACTTTTCAAAACAGGCTTTTGTGTTGGCTTCACAGACTCTGCAGTCTGGGGATGGCCTCCAAGTCTAGACAGGAGACAGGACTTATTGCTGATGGTACCCATGATTAATACCATAGGCATATCAAAGGTGTGGTGCAGTCATTTTGAATTCATATCTCCTGATTTTTCTTCTTACCTGCTGGGTTAACTTAGGTAAACCTCTGAAGTTTCTCTTGCTTAATCCGTGGATGATTTTCTCTGTAGTGATAGCAAGAAGCTTTTGAGCATGCCTGAAAGAGATGGTCTGGCATCTGGAGTGAACCTGGAGATGTAGATCCAGCTCCACTCTGCCACTGACCGTTTTGGCAATGTAGGCAGGCTGTAGTCCCAGGAGCCTCCTCCACAAACTGCTCTGGGTGATGCAGTCTGGGAGAACTGCAGGGGAAGGGCTTTGGGTAGAGGAGATCAGTGCTTTAGGTTTGTGGTAACAGCCAAAGGCAGTCAGGAGAAAGATCCTGGTGGTGAGGAGAGGGAGGTTTGTGTGCCACTGGCTAACGCTGGAACAACTCTTCTGGTGCTCACATCTCAGTTGTCATCTTCACTTCTCAGTGAAGACTCCTCTGGATTTGAGAAGTAAGGGAGAGCTGTGGCCATAGGTCGTGGTGTCAGCTGTGTAGAGGGACCTTTTGGGGGATGTGATGTGGAAGAGGAGGGCAGGTAGTTAAAGTGTGCCCTAAGAGTTTCTGTTTGTTATATATAAGCTGTTCAGTATCTTGAGGCTTAAAGATGTCAAGAAGTGATACCCTCGTAACGGGCAGGGTGATGGTGGTGTCCTCCATGACCAAGAGTAGGGAGCCCATGGGCAACAGGAACAAAGTGACTGGACCAATGTTGCTCTACCCAAGCTGCAGCATCCTCAAGGGGACGTTGGGGCCTGGCCAGGCTGGTGGCTGGCTGCCTGCAGGGAGGTTTCTGCTGGGCTGAGCCATCTCTGATGCCCACACTGGAGCTGGGAGCCACCGTCTGCAGCTGCCGTCCGCTCGGGTAGGCAGACACAAGGCCACCCTGAATCCTAACATTAACCAGAGGCTTTCTGAGCCTTTAATAAATAAAATGATGGCTTAACTTTTGCTTGGGCTGGAGGCTAAAAATGGGACAGGACATCAAGATGGCATCTGATGTGTCTTGGGGCTCTGTCTTCTTTGCAGTGACCTGATGGGATCGTGACCCTCTTTGTACGTGATCAGCTTTTCCTGGCTCTAAACCCTGCCAACTCCTTGCGTGATTTACAGAGACCTTTGGATATGTGTATCCACAGAGCCTGCCAGTGCAGAGTGGGTTTGGTTTTCTTTTTTCTTTTCTTGATTTTTGTTTTTGTTTTTTTTTTTTAAAGTCTACTATGCCTGTCTGAAAACCCAGCTGCAAATTTTAGCTTTAAAGGAATAGGAATCGGGTCCCAGTTCAGGAAAGCATTTAAGGACATGCTCAGCTACTGTCTCCAGTTATTAGAGAAATGAAACATGTCTTGAAGTCCAACATGTTTAATTCCAACTGATTCGAGTGCATTAATGAGGAGAGCAGGGTCCCCAGTTGCAGATGTTACAAACAGATATGTTGTTGGGCCATTCAGTTGTATGGTGATGCCAGCTCTGACTTCACTTCAGTGTTGATTTGAAGATGTCCATAGCTACCAGGGAAAGGCTCTAAAGGCTCTGCTTTCCAGAGAAATAAACACTCCAAATTAATGCACTCATTGCCTCTTGAGCTCTGAGCAGAGAGCTTCCAGGCTAGAGGTGTAGGTTTGTTTTGATCACCTTATCATAGCAAACTGGTTGCTTCCCTCCCATAGTTGAGTTATTCCCATCAACAAGATGGGAGTGAGGGAGGAGCTCTTGGCCTGGTGGTCCTGAGGGGCATATTCCCCCTCCTTTACACCCCGTAAGGAAGTGGCATAAGACAGCATTATGGATGTGTGGGAGCACGCCCAGGAGGTCTTTCCAATAATACCCACCAAATCCCATCATGGTGGGGATGGGAAGAGATCTCCAGAGATCATCTAGTCCAGTGCCTCTGCTAAAGCAGGGGCACCCACAGCAGGTTGCCCAGGATTGCAATGTCCAGGTGGGTTTTGGAGTCTCTGTAGAGAATGAGACTCCACAACCTCTCTGGGCAGCCTGCTCCAGGGCTCCAGCACCCTCTCAGCCAAGTAGTTTCTCCTCCTGCTCAGGCAGAGCCTCCTGAGTTCCTGCTGCCTCTTGTCCTGTCACTGGGCACCTCTGAAAACAATCTGGCCACATTCCACCTGCCTCCAGCACCAGTTCAGAAGGAATGAGGAATCTTTTGGTGGCAAGTGACATCCTCCAGTCCTGCATCTCCCTTAGCACATACTTAATGTCTAATTAAGACTTAAACATGTCAGTCCAGCCAGGGTTTTTTGTGGCCCACAGCAAGTGTTGCTGTTGAGGAAAAAGCTGCTGGTAGGTTGCACTTTCTGATGTGGTTCTCCCATTTTGTTCTCCTCCTTTCATTATATCCTGCTCATTGATTTCATGAGACAGAGGTGGGGAAGAAGCAGATGGAAAAGTGGCTTCTAAAGGTGCTGTAGGGAGCGAATGAGAAAAGTTGTGGTTTACTATGCCAAGGTTTTGCTGAGCATCCTAAAATGGTGGTGGTCTTGTGAAGTCCTGCTTGTCTGTCATCATTCTGTAAGGCTTGAAGGGCTGATCTCACCCCAATGCTTCACAACATCCAATGTGAGAATACCCTTGGCCATCCTCTCTGCCCACCACAGCTGGCTGACTGTGTCTCCTCAAGTCAGCAGCAGCTTTCAGAGTGGGCTCTCCCTGACTTTTGTGGGGCTGCTGATGCCCGGTAGGGATGTCGCAGCAGTTTCATGTGCAGGAACCCTGATTTGCCAAATGTCCAAAGTGCTTTTCCTCCAGGCAAAATCACAAGCACACAGAAGATAAGCTGTGAAGTTTTGGCTGTCCAAGGAAAACAAGCCATCAGGAACTATATTTATATAAATGCCAGGCGTGCATTGTTTATCACTTTGTGCAGCTCTATGAATGTTTGATAAAGCTCTGCATTATTTAATGCATAGCTGGGTTGTAGGCCAGTTGTTGACCAGGATTAGCTTGGAGATAATTTTTTTTTTCCTCCCCTCCACCCCAATGGCTGTTTATTCCCTGTGGGAGACCCTGGTTAATCTTAATTGTGCTTCTCTCTCCTGTCTTTCTCTGCTGGGTTGCATCTTGCAGCTGTCTTACGTGCAGTGCAGAGGACCTGTAGTGCTAGGATGAGGGGCAATGGTTTGAAACTGGAGCAGGGGAGATTTAGGTTGGACAGCAGAAGGAAGTTCTGCACAATGAGTGGTGAGATACTGGAATTGGTATCCCAGGGAGGTGGTTGAGGCCCTGTCCTTGCAGACATTCCAGATCAGTCTTGATGTGGCCCTGAGCAGGCAGATCTAACTGGATATGTCTCTGTTTACTGCAGGGTAGATTGGACAAGATGACCTTTGAAGGTCCCTTACAACTCGATGCAATCTCTGACCTGGGAGAGCTTCAGCATGTAAGCATGGAGCAAAAAATCTGCCACTGGTTTCTGGTTGGGGAGTCTCCTCTGGAGGCTTTCCAGGAGCCCTGTCTGGATGTGTTCCTGTATGACCTGAGCTAGATTCTATGGCCCTGCTCTGGCAAGGGGGTTGGACTTGATTTGTGGAGGTCCCTTCCAACCCCTAACATCCTGTGATCCTGGGTTGGAAGGAACCTCTGGAGATCATCTAGTCCAACTGTCCTGTTAAAGCAGGGTCAGTCACAACTTGTTGCCCAGGATTGCAATGTCCAGGCATACCTGGAATCCCTTCAGAGAAGGAGACTCCACTACCTCTCTGGGCAGCCTGTTCCAGGGCTCTGACACCCTTACAGGAAAGAAGTTTTCCTTCCTGTTCAGATGGAACCTCCTGGGTTTCAGTTTCTGCCTGTTACCCCTTGTCCTGTCACTGGGTATCACTGCAGAGCATGTGGGGTCTGGGGTGAGGGAAAACAACCCCACAATGCTGCCCATTTCTACTGGAAATGTATGGATGTACTGAGCACTTGAGCAACCCCTGGGATGCATGGCTCAGGGCTGAGGCCAGCCCAGGTCTTGTTGCCTGCAGGAGAGTGATAGGTTTGTCTCTGCCCATGATGCTCAGCGCTGCTTCATCTTTGCTTATAGCAGTATTGCAGCTCTGCTCAATGTTCTCCCCATCCATCTGTCCCAGGCTCATGGATTTATGAGATGGGGATGAGGGAGGGCAGCTGCATCCCCAGCTCTTTGCTCTGTTTCCATATCCTCTTCCCACTGGTTGTGTTCTACCTGACTAGGGCACCGAGACAGTTCCTTTTGTCAGCTGGCTCCTAAGGAAGATGGATCGAGGCCAGGCACCTGTGCTGATATTAGGTCTGCAGGCACCTCCCAGCCCCATTTATCATTAGGCAGTGACCTACTCGAAGGACCAGCAGGAGAGGAAACTTATTAACAAGGTGCTTCAAATCAATCCTTCCTGATGGCCCTGCTGAGTTACAGCATTTGCTGCGACTCACCTGCCGAGTCCTGCGGGCTCTGGCTGCGCTTGGCTTGGGGGTGGTTTGCTTCTGATGCTCTGGGCCCTCCAAGTGTTCCTCCAGGTCTTCTCCTGACCCAGCAAAATGTCTCTGAACTCTTTCTTTCCTGCTTGCTGCCTGCACCCATCTGCTTCCTGGTGTCAGAGATGGTTGTCCCTTCACGCTGTGCATAGCTGAAGCTCCTTGTCCCCACTGGGTTTTGATGGTTTGCTCTTCTCCTGTTCATTGATGTTTCTCTCTTGTTCTCCCTGTGACATAGCACAGAGTGTCCATGCAAAGGTGTCACCTTGCCTGCTGGGCGAGGGGAACCTGGCTTCTGACAAGTATTTGTTCTGCACCATGCTGCTAAGCAGAGAGCTGGGTGGTAACTGAGACTGCAGGGAGGTCACACTGCTGAGCTGGGTGGTGGTTGAGGCTGCAGGGAGGTCACACTGCTGAGCAGGGAGCTGGGTGGTGGTTGAGGCTGCAGGGAGGTCACACTGCTGAGTAGGGAGCTGGGTGGTGGTTGAGGCTGCAGGGAGGTCACACTGCTGTGCTGGGTGGTGGTTGAGGCTGCAGGGAGGTCACACTGCTGAGCAGGGAGCTGGGTGGTGGTTGAGGCTGCAGGGAGGTCACGCTGCTGAGCAGGGAGCTGGGTGGTGGTTGAGGCTGCAGGGAGGTCACGCTGCTGAGCAGGGAGCTGGGTGGTGGTTGAGGCTGCAGGGAGGTCACGCTGCTGAGCAGGGAGCTGGGTGGTGGTTGAGGCTGCAGGGAGGTCACGCTGCTGAGCAGGGAGCTGGGTGGTGGTTGAGGCTGCAGAGAGGCTGCTGTACCATGTTGCTCACTCGCATGGGATGTTTGTTGGCCATTGCTGTTCCCAGAGCCCTGCCCTGCCTGTCAGTCCCTGGGAATAGTGGAACTTGCTCACAGTCACCTTACAGATGACAAAGTGTTGCTGCCTCCACTTTCCAGTGCAGACCTGTTTCACAGTCAAGTAGTAGGTAGAGTGTGAAACCAACACCATCTCTTCAGGTCAGAAGCAGCCAGCTTGGTCCTCCTGTGTTCTCACCTGTCTCCTTTGGCTGCTATCATTTGGGTTGAGAAGGAGCAAAGCTACCCCAACAGCAGAGCACACCAGAGCTTGGTACTTCATCTAATGCAACCCTCTTGCTTGAGAGATGTTTCAAGGTCCCTTCCAGCCCCTGACATGCTGTGATTCTGTGATTCATCCCCCATTTGCCTTTCCTTGACCAACTGGGGACAGGGCTTTCTCCTGCCCTCACTTGGCTTCATAGGCAATTCCTCTGGGTTTGTGGAGTTGCAGGAGATGGGAGGTGGAGAACTGGAGCTGGAGGTCAGTGCTGTGCTCTCAAGCATTGCTCTCTTCCATGCAACATTAGCCCAGGCTGCTTCGTGTTCCCATTAGCACCAAATCAGGAAGCTTTCTCTGGAGTCTTCTTATTGAACTTTTCAATTACTGTCTAAGTTGAGGAGCATTAGCTGCTGCTGAGGGCCTGCCCATCTGCCCTGCTCCTCTCCACTTGCTGCATAAGCAAAAAAAGTGCTGGTGCCTCACAAACAAAGGTGAAGTTAATGAGTTTATTCCAATGGAGATGGTGGGGAGCAGAAGCATCTGGTGGCTTGAACCTTCTTGGTACTAAGGTGGAGGGTGATTGGGCAGCATCCCATAGTCAAAGGCAGAAGGAGAAATGGGGTAAAGAGACAAATCATAGGGAGGTTTGAGTTGGAAGGGACCATTAGAGGTCATCTAGTCCAACTTCACTGCAGTCAGCAGGGACATTGCAACTAGAGCAGATTGCACAGAGGCTCAGACAACCTGACCTGGAATATTTCCAGGGATGGGGCATCTCCCGTCTCTCTGGGCAACCTGGGTCAGTGTCTCACTACTCTTGGTGAAAAAATTTCTTCCTTTCATCTAGTCTGCTTTAAACCCATCATCCTTTGTCCTATCACAACAGACCCTACTCAAAAGTCTGTCCCCATCTTTCTTTGCTTCCTTTAAGTGCTGAAAAGCCACAAGAACATCTCCCTGGAACCTTTTTTCTTCTCCAGGCTGCACAACTCCCATCTGCAATACGTTATAGATGTCAAGACAAATCTTTGGCCCATAGAATAGCTGAGGCTTTCCCAATCAGAAACAGCCCTTGGGCAGGTCCACCCTAGCTGTTGGCAGCCCAGGGAGCACAGAGACCTGTCTGCTTCTGCAGGATGCTCACAAGGCAAAAGGTGTGAGGCAGAGGCAGGGAGCATTGCAAAGAGGCTCTTAAGCGTTTGGTCTTTTGCAATGTGTTTATAATTATATTGCATTATCTTAATTAGTAACATGGGAAGGTGGCAGCGTGGCAGGGGGAAGGCAGAGTGGGCAGGTAGGAAGGCTGGGAAAGTGTGAGGTGACAAATAACTCCGAGGATGAGGCTGTGATTGTGGTTGGAGTTGGAAGCCATGCTGTTAATACAACCCTTATCCATTTTGTATGATTTCCTAGAGTTAAAAAAAAAAAAAAAATCAACAACAAACCAAACCAAACAAACCTGGAAGTGTTTTGCAATTAGCCAGTTCTGCAGGAAATTAACATTCCGTGGCATTTCCCAGTAAATGGTTGGTTTGCA
Organism: Eubucco bourcierii; assembly: GCA_013396675.1. Lineage (NCBI taxonomy): Eukaryota > Metazoa > Chordata > Aves > Piciformes > Ramphastidae > Eubucco > Eubucco bourcierii. The sequence goes on along the minus strand of VWZE01024085.1, from coordinate 74,253 downwards.
CACATGAGTGGAGGCAATTAGCCGGCAAGCGGTGGAGCGCCGTGACTGGAGAGAGGATGAAGAAGGGTCAGGGTAGTCAGTGCTGGCTGGCAATAGCTGCAGGCTCCAGCTTTGGATGCCTTTTTCACCGTGGGCTGCTGCTTCCTCCAGGTCTTGCCTGTTTGAGGAGCAACTCACCAGGCTGCAATGAGGAGAGGAGCTGCAGAGAGAATCATAGAATGGTAAGGTTGGAAGGGACCTCAAGGATCATCTAGTTCCAACCCCCTGCCACAGGCAGGGACACCTCCCACTAGCACAGGTCACTCAAGACCTCCTCCAACCTGACCTTGAACACCTCCAGGGAGGGAGCAGCCACAACCTCCCTTGGCAACCTGTGCCAGTGTCTCACCACCCTCACTGTAAAGAACTTTCTCCTAACTTCCAGTCTAAATCTCCCCTCTACCAGTTCAAACCCATTGCCCCTTGTCCTGTCGTTGCAAGACCTTGTAAATAATCTCTCCCCAGCCTTCCTGTAGCCCGCTTCAGATATGGGAAGGCTACTATCAGGCCTCCTCGAAACCTTCTCTTCTTCAGGCTGAAGAGCCCCAACTCTCCCAACCTGTCCTCATAGCAGAGCTGCTGCAGCCCTCTGAGCATCTTTGTGGCCTCCTCTGGACC
>VWZE01024085.1:61216-73003 GCA_013396675.1 Eubucco bourcierii | reverse complement strand
AAAAAAAAAAAAAAAGAAAAAAAGAAAAATACATTCTCTATTTTAAAACTCAACAAAAAAGGGCCAGGAGAAAAAGTCAGAATGGAATACAAGCTGTTTTGCAAAATGGTTCTGAGCTCTCAAATCCCTCTGGACTACAGAGCTGCTTGGAGCAGGAATGATCTTCCCTTACTCTGTGTCCACAGCCTGGGCTGGGGGCCAGCTGCAGCAGAGTGAACGGTGCCATGTGTGACATTGCCCTGCATGGGTTCACTTAAGGATGGCTTAGAGCTGTCTGCATTGCAGGAAACAGGTTGCCCAAGGAGGCTGTGGATGCTTCCTCCCTGCAAGTGTTCAAAGCTGGGTTGGATGGGGCCTTGAGCAACCCAGGCTAGTGCAAGGTGTCCCTGCATGTGGCAGGGTGGGGTTGGAACTAGGTGATCTTTAAGATCATCTAATGCAAGGTCCTGCACCTAGGTTGGGGCAATCCCAAGCACTGATACAGGCTGGGCAGTGACTGGTTTGAGAGTAGCCCTGGGGAGAGGGACCTGGGGTTGCTGGTGAATGAGAAACTCAGCATCAGCCAGCAGTGTACACTTGCAACCCAGGCTCTGGCTGGCTTTCTGGGCTACATCAAGAGAAGTGTGGCCAGCAGTGTGAGGGAGGTGATTCTCACCCTCTATTCCACTCTGGTGAGACCCAACCTGGCGTACTGTGTCTGTTTCTGGAGCCTCTGTTGCAAGAAAGATCTGGAGATGCTGGAACATATCCAGAGAAGGGCCATGAGGATGATCAGAGGGCTGGAGCTCACCTGCTGTGGAGACAGACTCAGGGAGTTGGGGCTGTTCAGTCTGGAGAAGAGAAGGCTCTGAAGGGACCTCCTTGTGACCTTCCAGTATCTGAAGTGGGCTACAAGAAAACTGGGGAGGGTCTTCTGAGGGTGTAGTGATAGGACTGGGGGGAATGGAGCAAAACTAGAAGTGAATAGATTCAGATTGGATGTTAGGAAGAAGTTCATCACCATGGAGGTGATGAAACACTGGAACAGGTTGGCCAGGGAGGTGTAGAAACCCCATTCCTGGAGGCCAGGCTGGATGTGCAATCTCTGAGCAATCTGATCTAGTGTGAGGTGTCCCTGCCTGTGGCAGGGGGGTTGGAGCTGGACAATCCTCAGGGTCCCTTTGAGCCTTGACACTTCTATGATCCATTCCAACCCAAACCATTCTCTGATTCAATATGTGTGAAGCTGTTGTAGAAATCTCTCCCAGCATCCTCACTTAGGCTTTACTGTAATTACCTAATTTTATGCTAGTAAAACTCTCTGCTTTCTGGAACTTTAGTACCTTCAGGGTGGCAGTGTTGAAAATCAGTCCACATCCCAGTTTCAGAGCAAACACTGTTGCTTATTTCATGCTTGGGAAAGCAACAAACACCCATTATTTAGAGCTGGTGACAAACAGGGCTTCCACCATGTGGAAAACTTCCAGTGTTGGGAAATTTATGCAGGTCCCAAATAGGTTTGGAAAGTCAATTCCTTGAAATAGTTCCTAGAACAGAAATGTCTCAAATATTGATCCAGAAACATCAACATGAACTGATCGAAACTCAAGGGTTTGATTTGGGGGAAAACACTTAGAACATTATTAAACTGCATCACACATCCCTGGTGTTTACATGCTGTGTTATGGAGCTGGTGATGCAACAGAGGCAATGTCAGTGATTCCCAGCAGAACAGTCTCCCCTCTGCCTGCAAAAGGTTAGTTACTTGGAAAATGCTGGGAGCAGTTGGTGAGAGGGCAGAGGATGGGCATGGAGAAGACTTTAGTGTCTGGAATGAGTGCTCTGTCCCCCACACATGGCCATGGATGCATACATGGATGTGAGGAGGTAAAAATCCCACCAGCCTTGACTTCTAACCGTACCCAAACTTCTCCATTTAATCCCTGATTGAGTTTGATGTGCTCCTGGGAAGCACTTTGATTGCGGCGGAGCGGAGCGCTCGGTCGAGTGGCTCTTGAGCTGCTCCATGAATTCCTCCTCTCTCTCCCAAACTCGGGGAGCATTTTAAGCACTGGTGATGTTGAGGGATCGATAACTTGCCCTCTGACTCTTGGATATCAAAGAGAGGGATGAGGAAACCAGATGCTTAAAAACCTGTGTTTAAAAGAAAAAGTAGATTTTAGTCAATACCTAGCGTGGGAAGCTCTGATGGAAGCTGCTGTTGCCTTCTCAGTCTTCTCCCTGCAGCTGTAGGAGAGCAGCTGTTGTGTGAGGAGGGATGGTTGTAGCTCCAGGGATCAAAACTTTAAGCCAAACACCAAAGACTGGGAGACTGAGGGAAGTCTCCTTTGCAGACCTTAAGCCTCATGGCTCTATTTTAAGAAGCTGCAAATCCAAACTGTGGGGCTGTGCAGCTCTCCCAACCATCTAGCAGCATCAGGAGGTGTTGAGCCCTGTTTGGGGAGAAGCTGTTGCACTTCCCCTGCCTTACTGGAGTCTGGTACAACATTGAGTGGGGCTGCAGGTACTGAGTGCATATTGAGTGTCTGTGGGGTGCTGGAATATTGCCTTATGCTGAGGGCAGCTTTTTAGCATGTGGTTCGGTTGTGCCTTTGGGGTCTTCTAAAGCTATACCTGAAGACCCTAAAACACCTCAGTGAGGTTGAGGGCTTGTTTCCAAGAGCTATAGGGTGCTTCATTGCTACCAGCTCCATCTGGATTCTGAAGCTCTGCTGCCAGATAACAGATTGTACAATCAAAGGAGGTTTGCAGTTTCTTATTCCTTGTGCTCGGGGATGTCCTCAGATGGTGGAGGCACCATCCAAGTGCAACCAGTGGAGGTGGAGGCACACAACAAATGCATCTCAGGTACAGATTGTGAGTAGTTCCACTGATCCAAGCCTGGGCCTGTGTATTGGAGAATCCCTCCTGACCACTGAGGCTGGTGAGATACTAATTTTGGTGCTTCTCCAAAACAGTGTCTGGGGAAGGTATGGTTCTCCTGACTGTGCTGGGAGGCTGGAATGAGCACTGCTGTTTCCCATCTCCATTGTGGCGTGTTTTTACTCAAACATCTCTTGTGCTGTTTCAGATGATGATGACTTTTTTTTTTTTTTTTGGTCGTTGTAATTTTTAACCTAAACAAGATATTTTCCCACTGCAATTTGTGCCAACAGAGAGGAAAGAAAAGCTTTTGGTATGAATTGTTTTGTGGGAGACTTGCAAACGAAGAGGGGAGCTGTAAGGAGAACGCTTGGCTTTCAAAATAGAGCCTGGGGGTGGACAGGAGGGAGGTGTGCATTGGGAATGTGTCATGTTCTTCATGAAGGTAAGGTGACCTTCAACAGTGTCCTTAAATCCCTACTGGAGATGGAAGCTGCTTTTGTGGAGGCTGAAGAGCTTCGTGCTTCCTCTGCCTCTGCTTGTTCCTGGGCTCGTTACGCTGCTGAAGGCTCTCGCTGCAGGCCGAGGTGAGACTTGGCACCATGCTATGATCTCAGCCTTGGGGTGGATCTCACCACCTCTGCCAAGCTGGAGAAGCTCAACGTGGTGACGAAGATGTGAGCTCAGTAGCCCTAACGGATTTATCTCCTGGAAACGGTGGCTGGGAGAGAAGGCAGCTTGGCAAGCTTTGCTCAAGGAGAGGACTGTCCCATCGCCTCTCCAGCTGCAACCTGTTCAGCTGTCACTGGGAGCAGCCTGTGCTCAGGTGCTGCTGCTGTGGCTGCATAGTGCTGGAGATGAGAGCAGTGTGTGGGCAGTGCTGGGAGCCACCCTTAGTTTGGCACTTGCGGCTTGGGCAGGCGAGAGGAACAAAACTGGGGTGTGTAGGGTGGTACAGAGCAGTTGGAAAGGTTCTGCGTGGTCCTGCACCTGGGCCAGAACAATTGCTATCAATACAGGCTGGGGGCTGAGGGGACAGAAAGCAGCCCTGTGGAAAAGGATTTTGGGCTGCTGCTACTGAGAAGCTGGACATGAGCAGTCAGTATGCACTTGAAGCCCAGAAAGCAAATCACATCCTGGGCTGCATCAAAAGGCATATTGCCAGCAGATCCAAAGAGGGGATTCTGCCACTTTGCTCTGGTGGGACCTCACCTGGAGTACTGCATCCAGGTCTGCAGCCCTCAATATAGGAAGGGCATGGACCTCATGGAGTGGGTCCAGAGGAGGGCCACAAAGATGATCAGGGGGTTGGAGCACCTCTGCTACAAGGACAGGCTGAGGGAGCTGGGGTTGTTCAGCCTGGAGAAGCTCTGGGGATACCTAATAGCAACCTGCCAAGGCCTGAAGGGGGGGCTGTATGAAGGCTGGAGAGAGACTGCTTACAAAAGGCTGCAGTGACAGGATGAGGGTAATGGCTTCAAACTAAAACAGATTTAGTTTGGTTGTTAGGAACAAGTGGGTGGTGGAACTCTGAAGAGGTTGCCCAGGAAGGTGATTGAGACCCTTTCCCTGGAGCTGTTCAAGGTGAGACTCAACAGGACTCTGAGCAACGTGAGGATGCTTGTGCTGACGGCCTTGGACTAGATGACGTTTGGAGGTCCCTTCCAGCCCAGCCCATTCTGTGACCTACAGGGATCATCTAGTCCAGCTGCCTGACCAGTTCAGGACTAATCCAAGGTGAAAAGAAACTATTAGGGGTGTTGTGTGCACCGTGGTGGCACAGTGGTATGTTTCTAACCATGGCTGTCCAGGCTCAGATGGCTGACCATGGATATTCCCCAGTTACAAAGCCCAGGTGACAGTTGTGTCTCCTTTATGGATGTGATGGACACCTCTATAGCCAACTGGGTCCAAACTGCCTCTCTGAGCACCGTGCCTCATTATGTTACAGCACACTGGTTTCTTCTCCTTCCCTTCTGTCACGGTTGGCAGTGCATGAAGGGTTCTTCCTTCATCCTTGACCCCTGATGCTCACTCAGTTGAAACCCACCTACCTTTCATTTGTCAGTGAGAGTTTTCTCTGTTTGCCATGTCAAATTCCACTTCCACTGAGACCATATTGACACAGGGTTGGGGTTTTTGGTTGGTTTGGTTTGTTGGTTTCCTTTCCTTTTTATTTCCTTCTTTTTATTTTATTTGGTTTTTTAATATTTTTTCTTTGTTGTTTCTTTTTTTCTTTTTTTTCCCCCTTTTTTCCTTTTTTTTTTCCTTTTTTTTTTTTCTTTGTTATGTTTTACTTTCATTGCTCCCAAGTCACAAGCTGCGGGGCATGGAGAGGCCGGAAATGTGCTGGGGCACAAGAGCTGTGCAGAGCAGAGAGCTGCAGCAGCTTTTTGCTCCCACTCCTAGAGTATTTGTAGCATCATCACAAATAACCAAGGGCTGCAGGAGCCCTCTCCTACAAAGGTGCTGCTCCCCCCACCCCCTCTTGTTGGCTTCCACTCCCCTGACAAGCAGGAGCAGATGCATCTGGATGGATGTGCCAGGCGTGGTGCCCAGATGGGGTATGCTTACTGCAGCTCCCGTTACTCTCATCCACTAAGCAGGGATGATGGAAGAGCTGTGACCTCGCTGCATTCCATTGCTAGCTGAAGGCAGAGCCCCCCACTCCTCCCCCTCCCCCTCCTCCTCCTCCTCCTTCTCCTCCCCTTCCCCTCCTGTACTCTCCTTCTGCCCTCCTTTCGGTAAATAAGGCTCAGCCACGCAGTTCCCCAGCTCCCTGCTCCACTTGCAGACGCCGTGCACCACGCAGCCCCGAGGTGCAGAGAACTCACCATCTGTTCTGGGGAGGCCCTACCACACTTGCTCCTGGGTGAAGGAGCTGCAGGGGATGGGCTTTCCCCCACAGACCTGGGGTGTTGAGCTGCACTGTGCTGCCTCAGCATCCTTCCCCTGTGCCTCAGAGGAGCCCTGCGAGAGGAGGGGGCTGACTGTGTGCTGCCAAGGGTGGGACTAGATGCTCTTTGGAGACCTTTCCCTGCCCTTGATTTTATTTCTTCCCCTGTGATGCTGCTTGTTGAGGCATCCAGCACTACAGGATCCATCTGCACATGCCAGAAAGGGGGGTTGCAGCTTTGGGCTGTGGTGCCAGGGGGAGCCTGATGTTGAACGATTGGAAGATGTATCACAGCATCACCAAGGTTGGAAGAGACCTCAAAGATCATCAAGTCCAACCCATTACCACAGACCTCAAGACGTTATTGCCCCCAAGATAATCTGCTCCATCATTTTCCCAGGCACTGAGGTCAGACTGACAGGCCTGTAGTTCCCAGGTTCCTCCATCCAACCCTTCTTGTGGATGGGGATCACATTGGCAGTTTCCAACCATCAGGGACCTCTCCGGTGAACCAGGGCTGGTGGAAAATGATGGAGAACGGCTTGGCCAGCTCNGGCAACACACCACTCCCTGGCCGCATCACCCAGCTCCAGAGGCCACTTGTCCTGAACTCCTCCCTCCTCACTGTTGAAAATTGAGGCAAAGAAGGTATTCAGGACCTCAGCCTTTTCCTCATCTTCAGTTATGGTGTTCCCCTCCAGGTCCAATGAGGAGTGGAGACTCTTCTTACCCTTCTTTTTAGCATTGATAAATTTGTAAAAATGCTTTTTGTTATTTTTCACAAAGGAGCCAGCTTAAGTTCTAACTGAACCTTTGCCCCTCTAATTTTTCTCCTACATAATCTAGCAACATCCTTAAACATGTCAGGAGAAACCTTCCCCATTGCAGTGGGTCCCTTAGGGCACCCTCTCTCTGCTGATCTCCTGAAATGGTTGCCAGCTTCAGTCCTTATTCAGGTAGTGGGTTTGATCCTCACAAAATCACAGCGTGGTGGAGGTTGGAAGTGGCCTCTAGAGATAATCTAGTCCAACCCCCCTGCTAAAGAGTGGACATCCACATCAGGTTTCCCAGAATCACATCCAGGCCAATTTGGAATCTCTGCAGAGAATGTGACTCTCAACCTCTATGGGGAACCTGCTCCAGTGCCTCTGTCACCCTCGAAGTAAAGAAATTTCTCTTTTCCAGCACCTGGTGTGGCAGGTCTGGCTGGCTGGATGCTTTCTCAAACCTTTCTACTGTGACTGTGTCCATGGGCACAGCAGCTGGTCTGGTCTTCTCCAAAGCTCCTTCTCTAAATGCCCTTGCAGATTCTGATACCTTCTCTGTAGCCTGTGTGGATAGAAAAGCACCTTGGGGATGGTGTAAAGGCTCTTGTCCCTGGGAGGGTTCTGAGCACATCACTTCTGAGATCTGAGGAGAAGGAAAGGGGAGGACTCCATGGGTTGGTGTAGCACTGCCCATGGCACAGAGTGTCTGGGCTCTCCCTCCCTGTGGCATGGGTGGCTGTTGGAGCAGTCTGCTGCAGACGCTGCGTTTAGGTTGAGTCCTTGTCTAGGATTACAAATGCCTTGTCCTGCATGGCCAACTTCTCATTTGTACTGAAATGGCTCTTGCACCATGGTGTGAAGGGAATTGGAGTCCATGGTCTGGAGCAGTTCCACACCCTGATCTCACTGGGTGCCCGAGGAGCTTCATACAGATCTGATGTGTCTCTGAATCCAGGAGATGCAGGGGGGTTGCACATCAGCCTGTAGCTGCTGGCAGACTGAAGAGCTCCAAGGTGCTAACTTGTCATTAATCCCAGTGGGATGCAGGGTGGCTATGGGGCTGATGATCCCTGTCAGGCCCATATGGGCATAGGGATCTTCAGGAGCTAATTGTGGGGGAGACTTCCTGAGTCTCCAAATGGAAACAGAGCAGAGGTTGTGTTCTGCTAATGAGTTTATTCAGGGAGCTGACAGAGACCAAACCATTTGTTCAACCTGGGAGATCTCTCTGGCCTGCAGGCCAAACCCTTGATCCTGAGTTTCACCTTTGCTCTTTGAGAGTGGTTTCATCACTCCCATAACCATGCCTGTTGTGTGTGTGGGTGATGAGTTTCATAGGACAGTCCTGGAGGATTTTTGGCATTACTGGGTGGAGGGGGCTGTGTGAGAGCAAGGAGAGGAGTTGCTTAGCAAGCTGTGATGTGTCGTGGGATGTTGCAGCTGCAAGCTGATTCCTCAGCTTGGCTGCTCCTGTCCAGAATTTGAATGTAGCCCCTGAAAGATCCCAAGGAATTCTGTTGGAGCATGGATCATGTCTGGCTCTGCTGTCCATCATTCACCTTGCTCTCACCCCAGCCTTGCTCATCATCTCATAATCCCAAACTTGCCTGCTGTGAGAGTTCTGGATTGCCCAAAGGGCTGCCAAGCCTGGGGTACAGCTCTGAGCTCCTGGAGCAGTTAAACCCCACATGAAGGCAACTCAGTGCCAAGAGGGCTTCTGTGTGTTTGGAACCCTTCAAGCTGTAACCTGGGTTAGGGCTTGATGCTTCCCAGTGCCCTGGCTGTAAATGAGGGAGGAGGGAAGAAATGATCCAAAATGCTGGCCAATAGAGTGAAAAAAAAAAATCAATTTCTGCAAACTCACAATTTTCTGTGTTCTGTGGCTTTGGCAGTATTTGGAAAGTGCTGAGATGGATCCCTTTGGGTGACCTCAGAGAGTGACTTCCAGCTCTGTCCTGCCTTGGCAATGATCCAAACCTGGGGCGGGTCCAGCTCAGGCTGTCCTCTGCAAGGATGGAGTTGTATGGGCAATGAGGACATGGTGGCCCAGTCCTCTTTTAACCACAGTCCTTTTGCTGGTGTTGCAGCTCCCGAGGTGACCCAGGAGACAGTGGAGTCCCTGATGCAGAAGTTCAAGGAGAGCTTCCGCACCAACACACCCATTGAGATCGGGCAGCTCCAACCCGCGCTGCGCAGCACCTCCGTGGGCAGACGGAAACGCCGGAGCCGGCCGCGAGGTAAGGCTGCCAGGGTCACCAGCTGGGACCCTGCCTTTGGCCATCTCCAGAGGAATTTGGCTGGGGAGGAAGACAGGGCCCTGCAGGGAACCCTGGAACTCCTCTATGGTGGGGTGAGGAGAGGCAAAGCCCGTACAGCATTGGGTGGTCTAGCAGAGGCACCTGGGAGTGGCATCACCTCACAACTCCACCCAGGGGTGTCATAGAATCAGAATCATTTAGGTTGGAAAAAACCTTCATGGTCATCAAGTCCAAGCATTAACCCTACTCTCACAGGTTCACCACTAAACCATATCCCCAGGCACCACATCTACAAGACTTTTAAACACATCAAGGTGTGCTGCAAGCCCGGAGGCCCTGCCAGATGCCTGGCTGACTGAGTTTGGGAATGAAATATGGTTTCTTGGCAGGTTTTTATTTCAGAGGATGGAGTAAAGTTCATTCCTGTCTGTAACTCACATCACTAGAACCTCTCTCCTTTCCACTTTCTCAGTGCTTAAGGGTTTTTTAGAGTACTTTTTTAGGGCAACACAGAAGATGGGATCTGTGTTCATGGCTCTAAAGGCTGTACCGTGGAAAAGTGTGCTGGAAGCTCCTGAGTTTGATTTGTAGCCTTGGTGGTGGTTGCCAGACAGGAGGAGGTTGACTGGAACAGTCCTGTGAGCAAGATCTGGTCCTCATGTGGCATCTCAGCAAGAGAAACTGCCTCCTCCTATTGCTATCACTGCCCGAAACGGTGCTGGCCAAAGCTGTGAGGAGAGTGTGGGTCCAGATTTCCATCTGGGGAAAAGGAAGAGATGTTGGGGTTCCTTCAAGGATGATGAGCAAAAGGGAAGGGTCCCTTGCTCATGGTCTGCCCAGTGCACTGTGGGTCTTTGTGGCAGCATTGGGAGCAAGGAAATACTTTTTTTTTTTTTTTAATTTACAGTTGGTTTTGGTTTTCATTTATTTATGAGTCTGAAATGTGATCTTTTATTCTGGAAACATTCTTCTGCAATACAGGCCTGGGGAGGGCTTTTTTTTTTTTTTTTATTATAGCTCTGCCTATAAATTATTCATTTAGTGTGAAGAAAATGTTCTGACTCTTTAACTGGTTTAAATTATTTGGTTTGTTTTCTAGTAGTTGTTCAAACAGATATCTTTGGATTTCAGTGTGTGGGTGGGGTGGGTGCTCTGAGGTCCACAGTGACTGTCTGGTGGAGTTTTCCTGACTCTCTCCTCCAGCCTCTTTTTGCTTGTTTGCTTTATTTTTGTTTTACTTTTAGACTGCCTTAATGTAAGAGGCTTTAGTGGTCACTAATGGAGCAAGTCAATTAATCCTTACAGCCGAGCTTAGGAGGAGACACAATGCCTGTGTCTCAGAGCCAGCCTGGCTTCTCCCCCATCTCTGGGGACATACACCCTCCATCTCCCACCTCCTCAGGCTTCCCCTGCCTCCCTTCAACTCCTCTTCTGCACCATACCAAGGCGTGCCCCATGGCAGGGCAGAACTTCAAGCTGCTCTGGCACTACAGTGACTGCAGTGATCCCAAAGCTGCTGCAAGGTGTTGTTGGGGGATGCCTGACTGCACCCCTGTGCTGTGGGGCTCAGCTCTGGTAGAAAGGCTAATGAAGGGCCAACTATACTGTTACCTAGAAAGGTTGAACCAGATGATCCTTGAGGTCCCTTCCAAGCTGGCATTCTGTGATTCTATGGCTAGAAGGGAAGGGTTGCTTGGAAAATGCCTTTGTGGCTGTTGCCTTGTCTGTGCCAGGAGCAGGATGGGTGCTGTCAGTGTTGGTGCCCAGCCAACTGTAGTTTCCTTGGGGCTCTGCTCCTCCTGGCAGCTCTTCCAGAGATGACTGCAGGTACTGGCAGAGTTGGTGGGGAGATGTGTCTGGCTTTAATTGTCCAGTGCAACATGGGAGGGGACTGTGACATTGAGTGTCTCTACCTTTTAGTGCCCTCATTGCCATCCCCTAGAAAAGGTCCTAAGTGTAGAACCATTTTGGTTAGAGCATTGAGATCATGAAGTCCAACTCAGCACTGCCACACATACTGCTCAGCATCCCCACATGGCTCCAACCTCCTTAGTGGAGTTGTGGAGAGTGAAGAGGTCTCTCCTCAGCCTCCTTTTTCTCCAGACTGAACAACTCCAGTTCCTTCAGTTGCTCCTCACCAACTCTTCTCTCCAGACCCTTCATCATCTTCATTGTCCTTCTCTGGACATACTCTAGCACCTCAATCCCCTTCTTGGAATGAGGAGCTCAGTCATCAGAAATCAATGACCAGCCCACAAAACCAACAGCAGTTCCTGTATTTCCAGTGGAGATCTCACTCCCTCCAGCCCCATCCCATCTTTTTAACCTTTTAAGTTAAATCTATGTGTCCCATTTCACCCTTTTCCCCTTTTAATTTAAATCTTTGTGCCCCATTTCATCCTTTCCCCCTTTTAAGTTAAATCTTTGTGCCCCATCCCATCCTTTTTACCTTTTAAATCTCTTTGTGCCCCATCCCATCTTTTCCCCCTTTTAAGTTAAATCTTTGTGCCCAATTTCACCCTTTTCCCTTTTAAGTTAAATCTTTGTGCCCCATTTCACCCTTTTCCCTTTTAAGTTCAATCTTTGTGCCCCATCCCATCCTTTTTACCTTTTAAATCGCTTTACCCCATCCTATCCTTTCCCCTTTTAAATTTTTGTGCCCCACCCCATCCTTTTCCCCTGTTAAGTTAAATCTTAGTGCCCATTCCATCCTTTTCCCCTGTTAAGTTAAATCTTAGTGCCCATTCCATCCTTTTCCCCTGTTAAGTGAAATCTCCCTGTGCTCACAAAGCCCCTGCCCGGGGCCATACACACAGCTTTCCCTGCACCTCTCCTGTGCCGGAGGCTTTGTTTTACAGCCTGCAATTAATTGTCCCTCCGGTGGGTGAGCAGTTGGAGTCCTATCAAACATTAAGGTTAAACGCTGATACCACAACTCAGGATGTTTGCATTTTACATCCAATTGCAAACACAAACCCTTCGCCTCATTAATCCTCTGCAATCG
>VWZE01024085.1:36966-56859 GCA_013396675.1 Eubucco bourcierii | reverse complement strand
CCCCCAGTTCCTATGTAACAGGAGTAAACTGGGTGTAAATGGGGTGTAGCTCCTTGGGGAAGCTGTTGTAGAGATTTGCCAGTGCATTTACGTTTGTCTTTCCTCTCACATTTAAGCATCTAGAGAGCAAAGCTTGGGAGGAGCTGAGGGAACTGGGGTTGTTCAGCCTGGAGAAAAGGAGGCTGAGGGGAGAGCTTCTCTATCTCTACAGCTCCCTGAAGAAGGATGGAGTGAGGTGAGAGGTGGTCTCTGCCAGTGATAGAACAAGAGAAAATGGCTTCAAGCTGCATCAGAGGAGGTTTAGGCTGAACGCTGGGACAAATTTCTACACCAAAATGGTTGTCAGTTATTGGAGCAGGCTGCCCAGGTGGCGGAGTCACCATCCCTGGAGGTGTTTAAAAGCCACACAGATGTGGTGCTCAAGAATAGAGCTTAGTGGTTGGACTTGATGATTTTGAAGGTCTTTTCCAAGAAACTTTGATGGTTCTGTTTCAGTTCTGCTTTGTGATCAGTCTTGGAGATGAGGATCTGTTTTTCTGTTGGGTGCTCCTCGTCTTCATCCCCAGGGTGCTACCTGTGGATGCTTGCTGCTGTGAGCATCTTTGGCCATATTGTAGGCATCCCCAGCCCTGCCATGGGCACCCCTCAGCCCCATGCCCCTTGAGAACAGCCTGCCAACAGGACTGACTGTTGGAACAGGTACAGGAGGTACTGTCCCAGGTGTGAGCATCTCTCAGGGCTGCTTCAGCAAGATGTTGGGGCCAGTTCAACATGAAATCAGGCCCACGATGGGATCAGTTGAGAATCAGCACTGCTGCATCCTACAGGCTGGCTCCACGAGCCCTGAAACCACCACCAAGATGCATTCCAGCATCCTTGATAACATGAAGGGATAAAAGCACATCCCTGGCAGCTGTTTCTTTGCCCTAGGCTCGTGTTTCCAGGCTGACCTCTGCCACCATGCGTTGGGTCAGAGGAGATGTTTCCGCTGCAGGCTGGGGGGGACCAGTGCTGGGTCTCCCAACTGCTGTATTTATACATCCTGCGTAGTGCTGGGTAATCAGAAAATGCAATATCGCTGTCACCAGCTCTCCCAAGACATCCAGCCTGAGTAATTTAACATGTCAGCACCATCCATCAGCGAGATGCAGCCTGCAAACTAAGGCAGAGCGGCCAGAGGGGGCTGGGATGGTGGAGCAGCTGCTGCCTGTGTGGTTGCCCACTGCCTGCACTGCCTGCTCACCTCAGCTGGGTGCAAGAGTGGAGCTCACTCCAGAGATTTCTGCCTCTGACCACCCCCAGCTTTCTGCCTGCACAAGAGGGACCAAGCCTGGCTCACAGAATCATAGAATTGTTTTGGTTGGAAAAGGTCTCTAAGATCACTGTGTGCAGTTCTGGAGCCCTCAGCACAGGAAGGACATGGAAGTGTTGGAGCGGGTCCAGAGGAGGGCCACGAGGATGATCAGAGGGCTGGAGCAACTCTGCTGTGAGGACAGACTGAGAGAGTTTGGGCTCTGCAGTCTGGAGAAGAGAAGGCTTCCAGGAGACCTTAGAGTAACCTTCCAGTATCTGAAGGGGGCTACAGGAAGGCTGGGGAGGGACAGTTGACAAGGTCTTGTAATGACAGGATGAGGGGCAGTGGGTTTGAACTGGCAGAGGGGAGATTCAAACTGGATATCAGGAGGAAGTTGTTTGCAGTGAGGGTGGTGAGACACTGGCACAGGTTGCCCAGGGAGGTTGTGGCTGCTCGCTGCCTGGAGGTGTTCAAGGCCAGGTTGGAGGAGGCCTTGAGTGACCTGTGCTAGTGGGAGGTGTCCCTGCCTATGGCAGGGGGTTGGAACTAGATGATCCTTGAGGTCCCTTCCAACCTTACCATGCTATGATTCTGTGATCATTGTGTCCAATCACCAACCCAACACCACTGTGCCCACTAAACCATGTCTCCAGGTGCAGGTCTGCACATTTGTGGAACATCTCCAGGGATGGTGATGACAACACCTCCCTGGGCAGCCTGTTCCAATGCCTGACCACTGTTGCCGAAAAGAAGCTTTTCCTAATCTCCAGCCTAACCCTGCCCTTGTGCAAAGTGAGACAGTTTCCTCTTTTCCTATCTCTTAACAGTAGGGAGAAGAGACCAAGCCTCACCTCACTGCAACCTCCTTTAAGGGAGCTGTAGGAAGCAATGAGGTCTCCTCTCAACCTTCCCTTCTCCAGGCTGAACAAGCCCAATTCTCTCAGCTGCTCTTCTTCTCAGGGAAGGTGGCAGAGGGACATACCATGCCCTGCCTGTGCAGGCAGTGTCCAAGTCTTTCCCCCAAGGACAGGAGATTCCTCTGCTGAGCCACCAGGGTGAAAACAATTCCCTATCTGATGTCTGTCTCCCAGACCTGGGCATTGCCAGGAACAAAAGGAAAGCCCCTGCTTGGTGGGAGAAGGGGACACAGAGCAGAGCTGCAGCCCTGGCTGGCTGCCCAAGGACCTGCATTAGAAGCTGAAGTTAATTAAGATTTTCCTCACTGATGAGAATAAGCTTCACTGGTTTTACCACTCTGCTGTGCCCTTCAAAACCACAGTCCCTAGGTGTGTGTATATCATGATATTGGCTGTCTGTTGTGATGTGGAGTCTGAAAAGGGCTGGTTGTGGGTTATGGTTTGGGGGTGTGAGTCTGTAAACCCCCAGAACCCCTGTCCAGGCAACTAAATGTCTGTGCAGCTTTGCAGCTGTTTGCTAGCACTGACCTCTTCTGCAGCATTCAGGAGGAAAAGAGCTGATAGAGCCTCTTCCTAACTCCCTGCTGAGACACCCCCAGGGGCACTTCGTGGCCAGTTCAGGGCATGGAGAGGGCAGGAGCCACGTGCTGAGCTCCTGGTGTCCCTCTGGCTCTGCCAGCCACCTCTCATCACCGTGATTAAGGATTTCAGAGGGTAGAAGACACTGCTCATTTTCTGTTCTCCTGCCAAGAAGTGGGGAAATTGTGCTTCTGCCTAGAATAAAGGGGATTTTAAAAACAGTAAAATATTTTAATGGCAGTTTAAAGGGCCACTGTCAACCCTCAGAGGCCTCTTTGCTTTAAGCACTGCAAGGATTGAAGGGCTACTGCCAGTTGCAGTCTGCACTGATTCGTAAGCATCCATGGTGGCTCTGGCAGGTGAAGCCTGCAGAGCTGCTCCAGCATCCTGCACTGCTCCAGCACCAAGAGGCAGTTGCTGGCTAAACTCTGGGCCAGCCCTGCTCCTTGCCATGGCTATCAGTCCCAGTCACTGCAGAGGTGTGGCTACTGGGCATAACTCTCTTTACAACTCCCTAAAGGGAGCTTGTAGTGAGGTGGTTGTGGGTCTAAGTAGTAAGTGGTAGAATGAGGGCAAATTGCCTTAAGTTGCACCAGGGGACATTTAGCCTGGACAGTAGGGGGGGAAGAAAAAAAATCACTGGAGTTGTCAGTTATTAGAACAGGCTGCCCAGGGAGGTGGTGGAGTCACCACCCCTGGAGGTGTTTAAAAGTTGGGTGGATGTATGGCTTAGGAGTGGGCTTGATAGAGTGGGGTTAATGGTTAGACTCAATGACCTGGAAGGTCTTTTCCAACCTAAATAATTCCTTGGCAAACTGGCAGAGTGGAAGGGCCAAAGTGGATGCTGAGAGAGGGAAACCATGCAGCAGGGTTCTGAGTGTCCCCTCCCTGTGTACTGCTGTCTCTGCTGGGTTTGCTTTGAATCCACCTCCTCGTATTCCCCATACTTCACCACACAGACATCCCTGGGGAGAGCAACTCCTGCATCCAGAGGTGTTCTTTGTAAATATGTTGCAATGTGTTTGTCAAATACATCCACAGAGTCATGGAATGCTTTGTGTTTGAAGGAAACTTTCAAAATCATCCACTCCAAACCTCCTACAGTCAACAGGGTCATCTGCAACTGCTCAGAGCCCCAGGCAAGCTGACCTGGAACAGTTCCAGACGTGGGACATTTACCACCTCTCTGGGCACCTTGTGCCAGTGTTTCACCATCTTCAGGGTGAAAAATTCCTTCCTTGTGTCTACTCTGCTTCCAGGGGTTAGAAAATAACTTCTTGCCTTCACAGCACGATTTGCACTATGAGTTTTTGAGTCTTGACAAAGGCAATAAGGAACCACTGAAAGTCCCTGACTGCTTCTGCTGACCCCAACAGAGCCCCTGGGCTGGGAGCTGTGCCTGCTAACCAAAACCAGCAGCTCTTCTAAGGAGCTCCCAGCTGCCCCCTCTGCTTCTGTGCATCTCAACTGTCAGGGCTGATGTTTTCCTCTCTGTTGCTTGCAGGTGGGATCGGGTTTGGACGTGCCAAAGGGAACTCTGGCTCGGAGGCAGACGATGAAACCCAACTAACCTTCTACACCGAGCAGTACCGCAGCCGGAGGCGCAGCAAAGGTACAGGAGGGCACAGCCACCAGTCATGCACATGGGTGGGTGGGGGGGAAAAATGGCTGAGTACCTTGACTACTGTTTCCTTAGGTGATGCTGCTTGAGTCTAGGTAAGGACAGCAGTAGCCCTCTGTAGTGGTAAGAACAGCCTCAGCTGTTCTGTTTGTGCGATGCAGCACCGTGCAGCAGCCACAAATGGCATTTCCTGCTGATAATGCAGAGGTTCTAGGTTTCTTTGATAGTTCCTAGTGTCAGTTACATTACACATGCCCTGGCACTTCTCTAGAGCTGCACTGGCAGGTGGTGACTGTCCCTCCTCATCCTGCCACTAGTGCAGTTGTCAGGGTTGGGCACCTTGGCAATTCCTTGCTTCAGACTCCTGTTTTCTACCTTTATTTGCCATGCAAAGCATCTGTCGGGCAGAAATTTCCCAGCCTTCCTCTGAGCACAAAGGCAATTAAAAGGAACAAATGCAAGTTGAGGGCTGGGGCAGGGATTTGTAGACTGGGATCCCTTCAGGCTTTTTTAATGACTTAGAGGAGCTGAGATACTGAAATACCCACAGTGTGAAATTAGTGTCCACGGTTTTGGTCACGTTGTGCTGAATCATTTTTGTTGAAGACCCTCAGAGAATCATGACATGCATTGGGTTGAAAGGGACCTCTAGAGGTCATCTAGTCCAATCCTTCTGCAGTCAGCAAGAACATCCCCAAGTAGATCAGTTTGCTCAGAGCCCCATCAAGTCAGAACTTGAATGTCTCCAGGGATGGGGCCTCCACCACCTCCCTGGGCAACCTGTTCCAGTGTTCCACCTCCCTCATAGTAAAGATATTTCTCCTAAAGGCCAATCTAAATCTACCCTGCTCTAGTTTAAAGCTGCTACCCCTTTTCCTTGTAAATAGTCCCTCCACGGCTTTCTTGTAGCCCTCTTCAGGTACTGGAAGGCTGCTATAAGGTCTCCTCAGAGCCTTCTCTTTCCCAGGCTAACAACCTCATCTCTCGGTCTGTCTTTGTAGAAGAGCTGCTCCAGGAGAGGTACTCCAACCCTCTAATCATCTCTCTGGCCCTCCTCTGGACCCTCTCCATCAGCTTCGTGTCCTTGTGTTAAGGGCCCCAGAGTTGGACACAATACTCCCTCAGCCTAGGCTGTTTTGTGGAGGACAGAACAAACCTCACTGCTGCTCCTGCTGCATTTGAAAAGTCACTGTCGGCAAAGAACAACCTGGGGAAGCAATTGAAATGTTACACCATGGGTCTGCTCCTTCCTTTGTTTTCTGCCTTAATCTGGCCATGGGCAAAGGGCAGCACACCAGAAGAATGCCTGCTCCCACCACAGCACATCTGGCCCAGTTCGTGTCAGTGATCAGGAACTGCAATTAAAGCTGCCAACATCTTTATTTGAATGTGGAATCACCTGAATGCCTTTGATCAGCTTGGTGATTGCACATGAGAACAAACACAGGCATGCACAGGGCTGCAGTGTGTTTGCTCCTGCTGAAAGGCAGGGGATTCAGGTTTTATTTTTCTCTTTTTCACGTGGTTTAGAGCCATGAGGAATTCTCACCAAGTTTAGAAAGAGCTGTTGGTGAAAAGCAGGGAGAGAATTTGTGCTGAGTTACCTGTTGCGGTATGAACGTTCCTGGGTAAAGGGAAAATGATGTGAGAGTGGGGAGGAATGATGTGTGAAATTGACTGTACTGGAAACAAACACAGAGTCCCAGCATGGTGAAGGTATTAAGGGACCTCTAGAGGTCATCCAGTTCGGCAGGCTTGCCCACAGCAGGTTGCCTAGGACCCCAGTGTCCAGGTGGGTTTAGAATCTCTCCAGAGGAGGAGACTCCACAACCTCTGTGGGCAGCCTGCTCCAGAGCTCCAGCACCCTCACAGCAAAGACGTTTCTCCTCATGTTCAGGTGGAACCTTTTGAATTCCTGTTTGTTCCTGTCTCTCCCTGTGCTGTCACTGGCACCACTGAAAAGAGTCTGACCCCCTCCTCTTGCCCCCTGCCCTTTAACTCTTGCTGAGCATTGATCAGTTCCCTCTTAGGCTGCTCAATGGTCCCAGGGTTCTCAGCTTTTCATCCTCACAGAGAAGCTCCAATCCCTTCAGTGTCTTTGTAGCCACTGTTGGAGTCTCTCCAGTAGTTCCCTGGCTCTGTTGAACTGGGAAGACCAGAACTGATGTGGCCTGACTGGGGCAGAGGAAAAGGCAAGGAGAACCTTGCTTGACTTGCTGGCAGCCTGAGATAGCGCTGACTCATGGGGTACTTGCTGTCCACCAGCACTTCCAGGTCCTTTTCCTTGGAGCTGCTTTTCAGTGGGTCAGTCCCTGCCCTGTGCTGGTGTAGGAGATTATTCCTCCCCAGCTGCAGGACTTTACGCTTACCCTTACTAATCTTCATGGGGTTCACCTCTACCCAACTCTCCAGCCTCTTTAGGTTTCACTGAATGGCAGCAGAGCTTGGTGGGATGTCAGCCACTGCTCCCAGTTTTGTATTACCAGCAAACTTGCTGAGGATTCACTCCATCCAGGTCATTGAAGAAGCTGGTGACCAAGGCTGGACTCAGCAGTAACCCCTGGGGACACCACTAGTCACAAACCTCCAGTCGAACTCTGCACAACCCTCCAAGCTCTGTCTTTCACCCACTTCTCAAACCACCTCACTGTCCACTACTCTAACCTTCCTAAGCTTTCCCCAGGGACATAAACAATGATCCTGAGAAGTCACTGGTGCAGGGGCAAAAAAAATCCCAAAGTGCTGAAGCAGATTTTTATTCAAGGAGTTGCTCTGCAACACCAGCTGGGTGCGGAAGTCCTTCAATACTTTGCAAAAGTCATGGAAGCTTGGGTGTTTTTTTTCAGCTACCTCAAGGGAAGGGGAAGACAATGCATGAGCAAGGTGTGGAAAACTGTATTTTAATGAAAAGCAGAGAAATTTTTGCTTTCCCACTGCCTCAACACCCTTCCCCATGAGGTCAACTGCTCTCCGAGCACGCCCGTACCGGCTGCCGGGTACAAAGCCGATTTTATTGACATATGCTTTGCCTTTGGGTTGTTTGTTTAAGCTTCCTTGTAGGGCAGGTATAAAAGACTGGATAAATGGGAAGAATTCCTTTCTTTTCCTTTGAATGAGCTGTTGTTCACCTGGGCAGCTTTGATGGCTGGGTTTGAAGGGAATTCAGGAGGAAGAGCTGCCCCACGCAGCTGGCAAGCGCCGGCTGTTAGATCTGCGTTCGCGTTTGAGCGCTGCTGTGAGATCCTGGATGTTCATGTTTGGTGGTGGCTGACCAAGGGGATTGTCTTGCAGAAAGTCCCCATTGTATTTCCCCTCCTGTCTAGCTACGTTTTGCTGTCTCTGCGTCCTTGAAAAGGAATTTTCCATTATCGTTTCATTGACTCTTCTCTCCCTCGTGGAAGGAAAGCAATAGCTTAGCGGGAAGCCACAGATCCAAACTCATAATTACAAGTTCAGCAAAGATCCAT
Organism: Eubucco bourcierii; assembly: GCA_013396675.1. Taxonomy (NCBI): domain Eukaryota; kingdom Metazoa; phylum Chordata; class Aves; order Piciformes; family Ramphastidae; genus Eubucco; species Eubucco bourcierii. The sequence continues at coordinate 48,981 of VWZE01024085.1, read as the reverse complement.
AATTGGATGAGATCATAACTCTAATAGAGAGGGATGCCTCGTCAGATATGCTTAATTCTAACAATGATGTCCCCACATTGATTTCACCGTGGTTCTGTGTCATTGAAGGTGCCGTGAGACAGTTATGAGGTCCAAGGAGAGAACTTGCTCAGGGTTTCTCTCCTCAAATCAGTTTTAACAGGATTGAGCCTAATTGCTGCTATTGTCAAGGCATTGATCCCAGCCCATGCAATGGGAAGTTTCCACTTAGGTGGCTTGTAGGTTGATTTGACTCTGTTGAAGCCAGCTGGTTAAGTGGTTGTGGGCTTTTGTGTGTCTCCTGTAGAAGAAAGATCACAGATTTCGTAGTGCCTCGGCAAGGTGTTTTAAAGGGACACTCCCATAGCTGAACATAGCAGCCTGGAGAAGAGGAGACTTAGAGGGGACCTTATCACTCTCTACAACTACCTAAAGGAATCTGTAGTCAGGTGGGGGTCAGGCTGTTTGCCCAGGCAACTTGTGACAGGACAGAGGAGGAGGGCATGGTCTGAAGCTGCACCAGGGGAGGTTTAAGTTGGATATTAGGAAGCACTTCCTCAGGGAAAGGTTATTAGGCACTGGAATGGACTTCCGATGAGGTGGTGGAGTCACCACCCCTGGAGGTCACTAAGAAAAGATTGGATGTGGCGCTTGGTGGCATGGTTTAGCTGATGTTGTGGTTGTTAGGCTGTAGGCTGGAGATGATGATCTCAGAGGTCTTTGCCAGCCTTAATGACTCTGTGATTGAGTGAGGGAGAGCTTGTTCTGGTAGTTGAGGAGCAGCCTGGTTTGCAGCGCTGGAATACATGAAGAAATGAATCTGATCAGGCCAGGCCCAGAAGCAGGCACAGCCAAGGCAGCAGCTCCTGTGGGCACAGCACAGCATAGCACACATCTTTGTGGCTTTTAGGCCTGTGAGATCCTCTTATCTTCTGATTTTGGCAAGTCTCCAGAGAGGGTAGAGGTGCAGAAAGTGTAAGAAATAAACAGAGACTTCCATGTGGCTGCTTGGTCCTTGTCTACAACCATGCTCAACCCCATTGCTGGGATGTGAGCTGGGAGAGGCACTGCTGGTCTCTGGTGTCTCTGGGGAGCTGGCTCATGCCATGAAGTCCTCTGTTCATGACCACCTTCAGCGAGGTGGCCCTTTTCCTCACCACAGCTCTGTGCCCACACTAGCGATCAGTCCTCTGCTGCGCTTTGGTGGGTCAGAGCGACCTCCATTCTGAATGGCAGTGCTGATGGCAGGGCTGCTGTGCAGTCCCAGAGGAACTTGGACTTGTCCTGCTTTTCCAAGTGAAACAAGTCCTGAGAGAGACCATGTGAACTTCCACACTGGGAAGCCGTAGGGACAGGCATGGCTGGTTTGCTCCTTCCTGCTCATCCTCAAGACTTGCCAGAAATAAGTTTTGCTTGCAGCCTGTTCCTGACAGGTTTGTCTGCTTGCTGTGAGGGCTGCCTTTCCCTTTTCCCACTCCCCTGGAAGTGCTGGGAAGCATGGGAATCTCCTCATGCTGGCTGCAGTACACAGATGGCTCCTGGCTCTGAGGCTGTCGGTCATCACACCTCTCAGCAGTGCTAAAGTCTTTGTGACAGAGAACCTGGCAGTGCTGCAGAGATGCTAACCCATCTCCCCAGCTGCCCACCACAGGTGATACCAAGCCTTGATACTTACACAGTTCCTCTCCTGAGATGTGTCCAATCAGATCCCCCTTGGTGTTCTAATGGAAAATATCAGTAGCAAAATGAGTCCCAAAGCAGGGAGGCAGAGCCCTGTGCACAAACCTCACTTGGAATCAGAGAATTGTTTTGTCTGGAAAAGGCATCTTGTGTCATCAAGTCCAACCATCAACACAACACCATGGCCACTAAACCATGTCCCAGAGTGTTTATTGAACATCTCCAGGGGTGGTGACTCCACCACCTCCCTGGGCAGTCTGTTCCAATGCCCATAAAGAGGTTGATTCCCCTGGCACAATTTTAGGGCAATTCCTCTTGTTCTATTACTTGATACTAGGGAGAAGAGACCAAACACCAACCTTATTATTTCTCCTGATCCATCCTTTTTGCTCTCAGGGTGGTGGTTGTGTCCTGCCCACCAAAACATATTCATCTTTCTCTTTCAAGTCCCATCTAGATGCATTCCTCTGTCACCTGAGATAGATTGTATGGTCCTGCTCTGCCAGGGGGATTGGACTCTATGATCTCTTTAGGTCACTTACAACCCCTAACATCCTGTGTTCAGGTCTGACTTAGCATCCCCAAGCTCCCCAGGTCCCATGCAGTGTTTACCTGATGGCTATTCAGAGAGAGGAAGAAGGAAAAGCAGTAAAAAAGCAGTATCTGAAGTCTAAGGCTGTGGCACGTTCCCTGCAGTGATGTGGTGAGCCCCAGGCTCTGTGCTGCCTGGCTCATCACAGGCTTGGTGAGGCTAATGAGCCCCTCTGGCTCACGGGTGGGGAGCAAGGAGACATGAGTGAGCCTCTCCCACCTCCCTCTGCTTCCTCAGGACACAGAAACATTCCTGCTATTTAAAAGCCCTTTCTAGGAGAAGGTCTCCAAAGGCTAAATGAAGGACAAAGTGGCATTACATTGGGTCTGCAGGGCAAATGCTGGGCAGCTGCATGGGTTAGAGACAACTGGGGCAGGGAAAGTGACAGGGTCCTGCTGAGACCCTCTGAGGAGCTGAGCATCCTGACAACCTGTTGACCTCAAAGCTGTGGAATGCCTCTGCCCCTTCCTACCACCCAGCCAATGTCTGAGCCCCTGGGACCTGTGGTGGGTCCTCGTGGCTACTGTGAGCCTCTGGGGCTGATCTTGCTTCCCTCAGCCAGACAGAAAGGTCAGGTGCAGAGAGCTGTTGGTAATCCATATGCAAAGCAGAGCCCTGGGTGCTAGCAGCAAGTGATGCTGTTGAAACAACTGGGACCTGTCATCAAATATCTTCAGTATAGGAGAAGGCTTCTTTGCTGTGAGGGTGCTGGAACCCTGGAGCAGGCTGCTCAGAGAGGTTATGGAGGCTCCTTCTCTGGAGAAATTCCAATCCTGCCTGAATATTGTAGTCCTGGGCTACCTGCTGTGGATGACTGCTCACACCCTTGTGTTGATGACTTCCAGAGGTCCTTTCCAACTCGCACTGTTCTCTGACTCTGTCCTCAGCCAGCTGCTGCTCCTCAAGGAAACTCTGGCATCTTCTTCAACCCAAACTTGTCCACCCTCAGCCCAGTCCTTCCTGGGTCAGGACTCACTTCAGCTCTCTTGACATGACCTCTTTTGCAGCCTGTTTAAAGGCAAAGGCCTCACTCTGTTTTCATTGATAGCTTTCATTCCAGTGGTTCTTTCCCATCCCAGTGCTGCCTTCCCAGGAGAGGTCCCTATCACCCCAGGGTAAGTAGGATGTGATTTTGGGTTGCTCCTTGCCTGGAGCCTCCATGAACAATTCACCCAGCAGTTTCTATAGCACGTGGTGCTGCTTTAGGCAAACGAGCAGGGTCCAGTTCTGCAGCTTGGCTCTGTGTCAGCCGTGTGTGCGCCGTGCTGGCTGGCCAAGTCTTCAGAGGGCTGTTAGAGAAATGAGAAACTGAGCTTTGATCTGCCTCTGTATTTGGTGTTTAAAACAAGGTCTTTTATAAAGGAGTATTAGGTATTCGGAGTCTGTTACATATGAGGAAGCTTCTCTTTGATCCTCTCCTGTCTCTGGAGGCAGCAGACACTTATTATTTCATAGGGAACTAAACGAAATGCAGAAGGAAATTTGGGTGCCTCTCTCTGTGCTCTACCAGTCCCCCCCGGCCTTGCTGGGGCTAAGCAAACACCGTGGGCAGCACTACCCCATCTCTGCCATGCTTCTTGGGGAATGACTCCCCTGAGGCTGCTCTGGGTTGGGCTCGCTGAGCCAGCAGCCTTCAGACTGGGGGAGATGCCACTGGGGATCGAATGGGAGATAAAAGACGATAAAGTAAATGTGCTGATTTGGGTTGCTTGCAGTAGCAAGAGGGAGTAATGGGTCTGTCTGTGCCCTGTGCTGTCTGTGCTCAGGGAGCATTCTTCCTTCCTGCTGGTGCTGGCAGCCCCATGCCTGTCTCCTCCTTGTGTGCTCAACTGGCTGTGCCCCAGCTTCCCCAGGAAGGGGACACAGAACCACTTGCCCAGGGACCGACAGAGGGGTCAGTGCTGGTGTCTGATGCACACCTGACAGGTTCATGGCATCTGGGAATGTTCTACTCTCTGTGAGGCCAGGGAAAAGCACCCTAGAGAGGACAACCAAGGTCCCATGTGGCCTGAACATCCCCAGATCTCTGAGGACAAGATACCTCCATGATACAAGTCTCATCTTTACCTGCCAGAGCACCAAGGTACATCCATTCCCAGACCCTTGCAGTGCTCTGGGGCTGCAGTGCTGATGAGGAATCCTTTTCCTTCCCAACTTGTTTCATCTCTCAGGAGCTCTGTCAGATGCTGGCTTTCCAGCAAGCAAACAAATGTGGTGCTTTGGCACGATGACTTCTTTTGCTCACAGAGCAAGCTGGCACTGCATCAGCAAGTAAAACCCACCCAGAGCCCCTCTTCATCCCTCTTAGATTCCAGTAGTGCAGGGAAACTGGAATGGGGATACTCCAACAGCCAAATGGTCTGCAAGTCACCGAATCATATAGAATGGTTTGGGTTGGAAGGGACCCTCAAAGGGTCCATCTTGTCCAACCTCCCTGCAGTCAGCAGGGACACCTCCAAACTAGATCAGGCTGTCCAGGGTCACATCAAGTCTTGGCCTTAAATGTCTCCAGAGTTGGGGCCTCAGTCACATCTCTGGGCAACCTGTTGCAGTAACTTAACCACTGCTGTAGTAAAGAACTTCCTCCTGACGTCCAACCTAAATCTCCCCCGCTCCAGTTTCAAACCATCACCTCTCATCCTATCACCACAAGCCCCTCCCCAACCTTTCTGTAGGTCCTCTTCAGCTATTGAAATCCAATTTCTCCTGCTCCAGTCAGGAGCCAGAGCTGTCATATCAGGGCTGTGCTGAGCAGCAGCACCGAGAGGCATCTTCATTTCCCAGGCATCACCAACCCCTTGCCCTCCTCCTGCTCGCCTCCAGCACAGTGTTTGTGTTCCGCTTCCTGGGAAACAAGAGGCTCGTTACCATGCGGAGGGCGACAGCCCAGCGATTAGTGGAATTTGTTACCCACATGCTCTGAACAAAATTAAATTAAAAGTGCTGCTTTGCTGTCAAGATAAGGGCCAAGCTGGAGAGATAATTTTTCACTCTCAAACACTCAATTACTCGCTGAGGCTGTATCAGATACAATCGGAAAATAAATAAATAAGTAACAGGAGTCACGCTGCCTGCAGGAACAGATGTAAATGCTGTTATCTCTGGCACGGGCCTGGGAAGTTAAAGTGCCCGAGGATGCTGTGGACCCTTCTGCTCCCCAGCTCTGCTTGGCAGCTACCTTCCCATAGCAACCCCTCTCCCCAAAAGCTCAGTACCCCAGCGCCGCTGTGTGCGCCTCCATACCTACAACCACCGTGGATGCCCCCTCCCTGGAGGTGCTCAAGGCCAGGCTGGATGAGGACTTGAGTAGCCTGGGCTAGTAGAAGATGTCCATGCCCACGGTGGAGATGGTTGGACCTGGATGATATTTAAGGTCCTTTCCATGCATACCTCCTCCCTGGAGGTGTCCAAGACCAGACTGGATGAGGACTTGAGTAGCCTGGGCTAGTAGAAGATGTCCATGCCCACGGTGGAGATGGTTGGACCTGGATGATATTTAAGGTCCTTTCCATGCATACCTCCTCCCTAGAGGTGTTGAAGGCCAAGTAACCTGGGCTAGTAGAAAGTGTCCCTACCCATAATGGGGGTGGTTGAACCTGGGTGATCTTTAAGGTCCTTTCTAACCCAAACCGTTCTGTGATTCTATGATATTAAAAAGATTCCCTCTCAACCTTCTAGAAGGAGGGGAAAGATGGTTTGATTGTTTGTCTTTGCACAAGCAGAAAGGAGATCCCAGCCCAATTCCCAGTTGCCAAGTAGGATCTCAACTGTGCTTGTGGGGTGGCAGTGGGAAAGCAGGGCATGGATGCATAATGTTGCTGGAGATGAGGTCCAGCAGTGATGGGTGCTGGAACATCTTCTACCAGGTCCTGAGCTCTCTCTGGCAGCCTGGCTTCTATCACTGCTCTCTCCCAGACTCCCAAAATCAATTCAGCTGTCTGGCCAAGCCATTGCTCGCTGAGCACAATCCTCCCTGGGCTGTGACTCAACAGGAGCTATTTCATAGATAATGATTACTTCTTTTGCTCTTTTTTTTTTTTTTCCTTGTAGGAATAATGTTTTCGTTACACTGTATCGAAAATTGCTTTCCCTCCTCCTTAAAATGAAGCCTTCCACTCAGATTTGCCTTTGTGTTTGTACATTGTAAAATTGGGACTCATTTGGAGTTTAAAACAAAACTAAAAGCAAACCGAAAAAAAAAAAAAGAAAAAAAAAAAAAAAGAAAAAGGATCAGGCTTTAATTCTGGGAGAAGTGCTTCCATCGATTTGTGTGAGAGAAAATTCCAGTGCAGGCAATCTCTGCCTTCAGATATGTAACTGTTTCTTTAATGTGATTTTATCTCAACCAATTCAGCGCCGAGAACATGAAAGCAAAACTGACTTCATTGATTTTAATTGTCCGTGCTCAGAGAAATGCAAAAATCGTAGCAGCGCCAGGAGAGCAAATTGGGTTTGCACAAATTCTTCCCTCGTTGCTGTGCTGGGGGAGGTCTGAGACATGGGAGCAGGAGAATCAGCCAGAGGTGACCCTGCTCGGAGGAGAACTGGGGCTGAAGGTGTCGGCTCTGGGGATGATATGGCTGGAGGCGGTGAGCCTGGGGGTTGTGGGGCTGGGGATGGTGCCTGAGGTGGCAGTGGAGCTAGAGGTGATGACCCTGGTGGTGGTATGGCTGGAGTTAGGGATGGGGCTGATTGTTGCAAGGCTGGAGATGGTGATCTTCATGGAGATGGGGCTAGAGGTGGTGACCTATATTGGTCATGAGGCTGGAGATGGTGACCCTGGTGATGATAGAGCTAGAAGTGATGACCCTGGTGGTGATGAGGCTGATGATGAGGGGGCTGGAGGTGATGATCCTACTGGTGATGGGTCTGGGGGGTCAGAGTGTCCAGCATATCAACCTGTGCCTCCTCAGTCATCTCTGTTTCCTCCCTCCCCTTTACTACCTCTTCCTTGCCCAACCTTCAGGACTTTTCCTTCCTATCTGCTTCCCTGTATCCTCCTCCTCCTCCTGGCTGATATTTGCTGGCAGTGCCTCCCTGTGAGCTGCAAACTCAGTGCTTCAGAGCAAAGGCAGAGCACCAGAGGCAGCTGCATAAATAGGCAGTAAATACATTTATTCCATACATAAGGCACTGGAACACTAGAAGCACATAAAGAGCTGAAGCTCAGGCTGCTGGAGGAGCAGGAGAGCTGCTGGGTGAGGGCTGTAGGCTGTGGTGCATGCTGGAGCTCAGCCACTCAACCCTTTACTTTTCCATGGGGAACCCAACCTTGCTGCAGTGGCCTTGCCACCTCTCAGCATCTTCCTCTCCCTGATGCAGAGCCCAGGGCTGCATTTTCAGCAGCCTCCCCCCTCCAGTGGCATCCTGGAGCCTGGGCTAATTGCTAGTGGATAATTCATAGCTGTTAATGGTATTAATCTGATTCCGCCTGTGCTTAGTGAGATCAAATCCTCTGCAAATCCAGACATGTCTGATCTCACTCTTCTACTGCATGGTTCAGATGTATTCCCTCCTCCCTTCCCCTTGTCCCTTCATGCCTTTTGGAGGTGAGAGGAGTCTCCCCAGGGTTGTCTCCTGGTATGAAGGGAGCAAAGCTCCCACTTCAGAGGCTAGAGGCAGCTCCATGCCTGAGCGCTAACCCAGTTCTGGGCTGTAGCTGCGAACACCTTCACTGAGGATTTGTCCAAGGCAGTGATGGAGAAGATGTCTGCTCGAGGAGAGGCTGAGGAGAGGTGTTGTGGAGAGGATAGACAATGAAATGCCTGCTCATGCTCTCACCTCACTGCTCAGCTGCTGCCTGGGGAGTTTGTTGCTTCAACATCCATTCCCTTCTGAGGGAGGTGACTCGGAGTGGTCCATGGTGAGCCATGATGCAGAAAAGCTGCGTCTGGATAGTATGAGGATGTCCCATCCCATCCCATCCCTTGTGTCTGATGTACTGCAGAAGGAGGCACCATCCTGACATGGAAAGGGTGGGGAGGCCCTGGCGCAAGGCTGGGCAGGGTGGTGCACAGCACTACTCCTTGGCACAGGGGTGCTCCATGTCAAGAGCCACCTGCCAACACCACTGCTCCTTTTAATTGGCTCTTGATTCGATTTGACGTGAGCTGCTGGTTGTAAAGCACCTCGAGATGGTTCTGTGTGTGAGGGTGTCCTGGAAACGCGCTTGTACTGTCTTAATGAGCCTCTGCTGGAACATAAAGAAGGATCATTAGGAGCATCCAACACGCTGGCAACATCAGAGTGTGTTGGGAGCAGTGTGGGGATACCACAGGTGCAGGACAAGCTGGAGTGGGCTCACTGCTCCCTGGGCTTGCTGTGGGTGCTGCTCAACCCGTGCTGGGTGCTTCTGCATGTGACATGGCCGGGCACAGCACGATGGGGTGGCACTGGTGGCTCCAGCATGCGTTGCTAAGCATTTGAGGCACTCACTGTTCTCCTGCTTGGTTTCCCCAGCTCTGTCTTCCTTCTGTGGTGGGGAAAACACATTTTAATATCTGAGTAGCCACCAAAGGTTCAGTATTCTGCTATTATCTCTGGGGGAGAGGGGGAACAGGGAAGATTGCAAAGCACTTGGTGGTTAACACCCACATATGGCTAACACCACGGGCTGTGTGCTGACTAAGATGGGGGTAATTAAAGTTTATTTTTATTTTTGTTTTATAGCCTAATCTCCCAAGCCTGTATTTATGAGCCTGATTTAGAAACATCACATTACCAAGAACACGGGATGTTTGTGTTGCCTGTAAATCCACACATGTTTTGAACATACCTTTCTCTTTCCCTGCCTTCCCAACCCTTCCCTTCCTAAACGTAGGCAGCATTGCCAATATCAAAAAGAAACGAGCTTGGAATGTTGTTGTTTGGGTTTGGTGTTTCGTTGGGTTTTATTACTATTTTTATTTAATATCCCTCCTTGTCCTTTAGGTGGGCAAGGGAAAGTGTACAAAGCAGCAAGTAATTACCTGCAGAAGGAAATGATGTTTCAAAAGAGACACGGTGCGTTTGGAGGGGCTGCTTGCAGAGTGTTTACACCACTGCCTTTTGAATTTATCTTCATCGTGCAGCAGGTGCAAAACTCGTCAGGGGAACCTGATGCTTTGCAAGCTCCTCTGGAGCTGTCTGCACTGGGACCTGCATCTTCTCTGGGAGGTCGGAGCTGGGCTAATTGGCACCAATGCTTAAGGGAGAGAAAAGACTCCTGGGTGGGAGAGGTGGTGGTGGCAGGAGCCCCTCTGACTGCAGCTCTGGCTGCTCCTCTTCTTTTCCAGCCTCATTAAGCTGCTGTTATGGGATCAGTAGCAGGAAGCATCTTGGCTGTGATTCTGCCCTAACCCAGAGCAGTTGGCTTTTCCATTCTGCTTCCCTCCTTTGCTCTCACAGGCTGAGGAGAAACATTTGCTCTCCCTGTTAGAAGGGAATCATAGCATGATAAGGTTGGAAGGGACCTCAAGGGTCATCTAGCTCCAACCCCCTGCCATAGGCAGGGACACCTCCCACTAGTACAGGTCACTCAAGACCTCATTCAATCCGGCCTGGAACACCTCCAGGGAGGGAGCAGCCACAACCTCCCTGGGCAACCTGTGCCAGTGTCTCACCACCCTCACTGTGAAGAACTTCCTCCTAACATCCAGTCTAAATCTTTCCTCTGCCAGTTCAAACCCATTGTCCCTTGTCCTGTCATTGCAAGCCCTTGTCAATAGTCCCTCCCCAGCTTTCCTGTAGGCCCCTTCAGATACTGGAAGGCTACTTTAAGGTCTCCTGGAAACCTTCTTTTCTCCAGGCTGCAGAGCCCCAACTCTCTCAGTCTGTCTGGAAGTTGACACCAGCTTGTTTGTCTTGCAAACTTGCCCTTCAAACACCTCCTTAGAAACCTGGAGATGACAAGGAGAGGAGGGAAAGAATAGGATTCAGGCAGGTAGAGCTATACTTTACAGTGTTGTGGCTTATGTGTTGTTTCCTGAGTTACTGAGCTGGGTTTGAATCTCCTCCTCAGACCAAGATAGGGATGGATTGTTTTGTCTTGCATCTTGAACAGGAGCATGGTGCATGCTGAACCTCCTGAAGTTGGTCTGGTTAGCAGTGGATTGCTAAGAACACATTTGCTTGTGGTTCTAGTGGCCTGTCATAAAACTGTTCATCTCCAAGTGGGTGTTCTGCACTCCAGCAGAATGCTTCTGCTGGAGCATCAGTGCTCTGAAGAGCAGGCAGTGGGATGGAGGAAGAGGAGCCATGGCCTTCCTCTGGAGAACGAGGGGAGGATCTCCTTATCCAGCAGCCTCCTTTTAAACCTGGCAGCAAACTGTCCACGAGCAATGAAGAGCTGAACTGGAAATCCAATTTCTGCTCAAGCAGAAGACCTTTTGTTTTGGTTCAGTTGATCAAAGCCAGCACCAGGCAGTTCCAGAGGTCAACAATTAGCACTGTGATGGAAACGAGTAGGAAGTTGGTTAGAGGAGACAGTAGCACATTGTGCATTGCCTTGGGCAACCAAGCCTCCAGCTCCTTGAGCTGCAGTGAGCTTGTTGCTGTTTCCAGCTCCTGTGCCCTTTTCTCAGTGACAGGAAGGAAACCCTATGGACTGAGAGGAGGTCCTGGGTTCTGATTTCTTCCAACTCCACTCTGGCTGAAAGGGGGTGAGAACTACCATTGTACCTGTGATCCAGTCCCTTTGTGAAAGGGGATAATGCTTCTCTAACTCAGAAGGGATTTGGGATTTAATATTTGCAAAGCACTTTTAAGACTCTGGATTGAAAGGTGATTTAGAATGGTAAAATCCAGTGTTCTATGGGCTATTGTGTGCTTGACTGTGTCCAATTACCCTGATGGAGCTGTTTCTACCTTGTTTTTTGTTTTGGGTTTTGTTTTTCCCATTTTTCTTTTTCTTTTCTTTTCTTTTTAAAACCTTTTTTAATTATTATTTTTGCAATCATGTTGTAACTTCAGGCAGTGGCTGGGTTTGTGGCAGGCACAGTATGCTCTGAGAGAGGATGAGTTTGCCTTCCGAGGAGGTGCTAACATATGCTGATGATGTGAGTAGAGATTGAGGAGGATAGATAAAAAAGAAGGGAGGAAAAAAAAGAAAGAAAGAGATTACAAGGTGAAGAGTGCAGGAAATGGGTGATAAATCTGTGAAATAGGTGTGGGAAGGCTGTTTAGGTGAGGCATGGAGAAGGAAGGTAAAAGATGCTTCATGAATAATCTATTTGCATATTCCTGTTGGTCACAGTGATGGAGCTGTTTTTGTGCAATTATAGACTCATAGGACAGTTTGGGTTGGAAGAGACATTTAAAGATCATCTAGTACAATCCTCCTGGATTCAACAGGGACATCTTTCCCTAGATCAGTCAGTGCCATGGACAGAGGAATCAGTGCACCCTCAGCAAGTTTACAGATGGCACCAAACTGTGTGGCACAGTCGACTTGCTAGAGGGCAGGGATCCATCCAGAGGGACCTGGACAGGCTACAGAGCTGTGCCCAGGCCAACCTCATGAAATTCAACAAGGCCAAGTGTAAGGTCCTGCACCTGGGTAGGCACAGTCCCAAGCACAAATACAGACTGGGTGGGGAATGTCTGAGAGCAACCCTGAGGAAAAGGACCTGGGGGTCTGGGGTGATGAAAAGCTCAACATGAGGCTGCAGTGTGAGTGCAGCCCAGACAGCAACTGTGTGCTGGGCTGCAGCAAGAGCAGTGTGGGCAGCAGGGCAAGGGAGGGGATT
>VWZE01024085.1:24519-36673 GCA_013396675.1 Eubucco bourcierii | reverse complement strand
TGCCCTGTACTAGTGGGAGGTGTCCCTGCCTATGACAGGGGCTTGGAACTGAATGATCCTTGAGATCCCTTCCAACCTTACCATTCTATGATTCTATGATAGATCAGGTTATTCAGAGCCCTGAATTACCTGACCTGGAATCTTTCCACAACTGGAACATCTACCACCTCTCTGGGCAGCCTGGGCCACTGTCTCACCAACCTCACTCTCAACTGTTTCTTCCTTTTCTCTAGCCTGAATCTCCCTCCTTTAGTTTCAAACCATCACTTCTTGTCTTGTCACAAGAGGCCTTTCTAAAAAGTCTGTCCCCAGCTTTCTGATCAGCCTCTCTAAGTACAAAAAAGGCTGCAATAAAGTCTCTTTAGACACCTTTCCCAGCAGATCAGCTACTTTTCCTGCCCTTCAAATGCTGGTTGCAATATCCATCATGCAGGCTCCATCCTTTGTGACAGGAGATGCTTTGATGGGGCGCACTGCCCTGCCTGGAAAACACAGGTCATGAGGAGCAGGAGCTCTCTGCCCTGGCACCAGCATCTCTGACAGCAGCTTTGGTCAAATGTACACCTCGCTGGGGTGTGCGAGTGCCAACTTGCTGGCTCTATTTCCTGTTCAATTTTCAAACTGCTGCTCTTTAAATCTCACTTTGCTGATGAGATGGCAAGGGCTGGGGAGCAAAGGCTGGATTGACTTCCAAAAATAAATAAGTGTTCCCACTTGAATCCTGATCAGGGATGTGCTCAGGTCTGCCAGGGGCTTGGTCACCTCAGCCACACCATAACAGATTGTGCAGTGACTGAGGTTAATTGCTGAGCTGTGCCCTTTCCTTGGCATTGCTGTGGTCCCCAAGTGGTTTCTAATCCACATTCCAAACACCAGAGAAGGTGCTCTGCAAGGTGTCTTGTCATTAGATTTAAACAAAGCAGAGTGTCAGTGCAAGCTACTGGGCTATGTGGCCATGGTGGGCACAGTGCAGTTGGAACAGTGATGGGGCAGCCCCCGTGGCTGGGGAGTCTGGGGAGGTGGGGAGGGACTGAGGATGTAGACTCCAAGTCTTCTCCCTTCTTGGGCAGTGGGGACCTGTTGATAGGGTAGAGGTGTCCTGGTGACAGTTTCTCCTGGTCATCTCCATCAGTGGAGGGTGCCTCATTGGACACATGAGGGCTTCTGATCTGTGCCCAAGCCCGTGGGGCAACCAGACCTCTCCTAATGACTCTGTATTGCCCAGCTTCATCCTCTTCCCTGTGGAATTTGGGGCTGTTCTGTCCCACCCAACTGTGGTTGGCAGTGATTCAGTCATCTTAGCACTACACTGAAACCCAGGAGGGTTTTGTGGTGGGTTTGTAACTGCTGCCAACCTCTCAAGACCTACAGATGCTTGAACTCTCCATTGGCTCTCCATTGGATTTTGATGTAATGCTTCAAAAACCAGTGAGATAAGATAGAAATCACCAACCCAACCTGAATGAGTGTGCAGGTTGGAGCAGAGCTGTGGGGTGATGTGATCCCCTCCTTGCTGTGGTCATCCTTTAGCTATGGTGGCCTTTAGGACAACTGAGTGTGACTAGCATACCATGTGGGTGGCCTTTGGGGACCAGGCAGGCTGGGTGCCTACTTTTGGCAGCTGGCTTTTGTGTGTTGGAAGGTGCAGAGCTGCTTTGTGGGAGATGCCATGAGCTGCTGTGCCTGCCAAAATTGAACTTGTGCTGTGCTGTCTCCTGCCCATCAAGAGCAGCTGACTCTGTAGATTGCTTTGGTGTTGGGGCTGGTCCCCCTGTGCTGGCTGAATATTTACATATGATGTTTATATATGATGATTAGGGGAATGGAGCACTGCTTTATGAGGGGAGGCTGAGGGGCCTGGGGCTGCTGGAGTCTGGAGAAGAGAAGACTGAGAGGGGATTTAATCAATGTTTGTAAATATCCGAGGGCTGGGGGTCAGGAGAGGGGGACAGGCTCTGTTCACTGCTCCCTGGGATAGGACAAGGAGCAATGGATGGAAGCTGCAGCACAGCAGGTTCCAGCTCAACACAAGCAGGAACTTCTTTACTGTAAGGGTCCCAGAGCACTGGCACAGGCTGCCCAGAGAGGCTGTGGAGTCTCCTTCTGTGGAGACTTTCAAGCCTTGTCTGGATGCTTTCCTGTGTGACTTGAGCTAGATTATATAGCCCTGCTCTGGCAGGGGGATTGGACTGGGTGATCTCTTTGGGTCCCTTCCAACCCCTAGCATCCTGGCATCCTGAGATACTGTGTAAATAATTGATCCTCATGGGTGCTGTATAGCATCCACAGGTGTAGATTTCTCCTGGTGTCAGGGAAAAATCAATGGTGCCATGGTCCAAGCAGCCCTCAGGTTTGCTTTAATTCTTTATTGTAAGCTGATGAGTTTGCAAATTAAGCCAAGATTTTATCGGTCGGGGGCTGGTAGAGGTGGTGAACAGCTTCAGGGAGGAGGAGTTTCTGAGAGAGGGTCTGTACAGGGGTCCTAGCAGGTTTTCTTCCTCCCCTAGGGAAATGTAATCCCCCAGATGGATGTACTTCAGTGAGTGGAACAACAGGATGGGTAAAAGCCCAGCCAAAGGAGGTGTGCTGGGAGCCATGGGGTTTGCAGACCTCAGTGGCTCTTCCCGTGTTGCTGAGCTGGTGTCTTTCTTTCCTGTTCCTGGGGTTGGGACTCCTGTGCCTGCATGCAAGGCGTGGGAGAAACCAAGCAAGGCACTGGCACAGCTTTACCCTTTGGCCACCCAACTTTGTCTCTGCCTTGCAGGGTCGATGAAGAGCCCAGTCAACAAGACAGCGCTGACCCTGATCGCCGTCAGCTCCTGTGTCCTGGCCGTGGTGTGTGGCTCGCAGCTCTCCTGCCCACTGACTGTCAAGGTGACTCTTCACGTACCTGAGCACTTCATTGCAGATGGTAAGACCCTCTGGGCACTCAGGTCCTGCTGTCCTCACTGTATATGTTTGGGACGTGGGCACCTCTGTCCTTGGGAACTGCCCTGTCTGCGTCCGGCTGCAGGGATCGCTCTTCCCAGAGGAGCATCTGGGAATCGTAGGGCGGTAGAGGTTGGAAGAGACACTTGGAGATCATTGAGTCCAACCCTCCTGCCAAAGCAGAATCACCTAGGGTAGGTCACACAGGAACACATCCAGACATGTCTTGAATGTCTCTAGAGAAGGAGAAGGCCAAGGCCAAAAGCTCAATCACACACCATGATTGTTACAGTTGGTATTAACAGCACCTGATGGATACTCTTGCTTTTCTCCGAGCTCACTGACCAGCCCCAGGAGCTGCACCAACAAGCATCCTCCTGTCCTGCAGCAGCAAAACTGCTTGGCCCAGCCCCTTGCAGGACTGCAGGGTGAAATTGCTGGGATTTGAGCAAAGGCAGAGCTGATCTGAAAAATTAGATGAGGGCTGCTGTCACTGTTTATTGCTTTCTGCAACCAGGCTCCTTGTGTTTGTTGTGCTTCCCTGACCTTTTCTTTATAATGTGCAGTGAGCACCAAGTGCAAGTTTTTGGTAACATGAGGGCACATTTCATTTTCTTCCAGCAGACAGGACCAATTATTCAGTCTGTTCCAATTCCTCAGCTCCTGTACTCCTCTCACTGCCTGGGGCATTCAGAGGGGACACAATCTCTGCCAGTTCTCTGCTGCTGGGGAGTCCCCAGGGAGGCCAGCTCCTGTGCAGCCCCTCCCTTTGGGGGGCTGACAGAGAGGATAACTCCTGGAGGAGTTAATATTTTGGGAAGATGGTTAAATCATAGAATCATTGAATAGTTTTGTTGGAAGAGAACTTTAATATCACCAAGTCCAGGTAACTGCCAGGTCACCACTAAACCATGTCCCTCAGCACCACAGCTTTGAAGCCCCTCCAGTGATGGATATTCCACCACTGCCTCGTGCCAGGGCTTGATAACACTTTTGGGGAAGAAATTGTTCCTTGTCCAAACTAAACCTTGTTCCTTGTGTCCAAACTAAAGAAGGGAACAAGAAATTGTTCCTTGTGTCCAAGCTAAACCTTGTTCCTTGTGTCCAAACTAAAAAAAGAACAGGATATTGTTCCTTGTGTCCAAACTAAACCTTGTTCCCTGTGTCCAAACTAAAGAAGGAACAATGAATTGTTCCTTGTGTCCAACCTAGTTAATTAGAAAGGTTAGGAACCTAGTTAATTAGAAGGGTCTTTTCCAACCTGGTTAATTCTGTGATTCTGGAAACCTCCCCTGGTGCAATGTGAGGCCACAAGTTGAGAGGTGCAGCAGCATGGCAACCATTAGGGTGATGGAGAGGGGCTTAAAGTTTCACCCTGGGGTTTGGAGGGACTCAGCAGCGTGTTTGAAGTGGGATTCAGTCCTGCTAAAAATGATTTCTTCATGGCAATGATATGATTTCCTAGGATGTTACTGACCCTACAGCACTGAGGAGGGAGCACAGGCTCTCCCCAGCCCCACCAGTGACCCTCACTGCCTCATAAGCCCCCCTCCTGTGTCTGCATCTAACAGTACTTATGGGATGGGTGTTGTGTGAGGGGGGTTGATACCCCCATAGTGATCTGTGAGGTTACCTCTGCTCTCATCCCTAAGGATGCTCCTTAGCTTCTGATTGTTAAAACTGTAACACAACCCAGGGTATGTGGGCCTATGCCAGAGACCAAAACTTGGTCCTTAAAGGAAAGAGGAGGAGAAACTTCTACTTTGTGGTCTCAAATTGAGAAATTGAACATCTCAGAGATGTTTTCCAGCCCCAGTGAGTCTGTGAAAAAGGGCTAACATGAAACCAAGGACCTGTCTGCTTCTCGAGCTCTTTCTAAAAGGCTTCACAGTTTGTCTGGGCTACACATAAATATTCTGGTCTTCACAGAGGATTATGCCAAGTATGTGGAAAACAGAACCTCCTTTTGTAGTTGTAAAATGAGGTTGTTCCTGCGTTAGCTCTTGTCCTTCTGAGATGGGCGCTGTCCAGTTCATCCCAGGGACTAGGAGTTCACAACTGCTTTTGGAGCTTGCTGAAGATTGGCCAGGAAGGTGGTAGAGACAGGACCTCAGCATCACAGAACCACAACATCCTGCCTCTGAGCTGCAGGGAAGACAACATATCCTGAAAAAAAGGAAATAAAGCAAGATGTGATGTGGCTCTGCAGAAGGGAAGTGAAAGGCTGAACCTGAGCCTGTCAGCGGGAAGGGGCTGGCAGTGCAAATTATGCAAATACAGAGAACACTCGAATGGAAATGACAATGAAACACCAATAAAACAGATTAATATCCTTGAAACTGAGGGATATGGGATGATCTCCAGTCCTGACTTAATGACTTTCCTGAAGAGAAAGTGGCAAGAGGACTGGTAAAAACAGTTCGGAGAAGAATTAAAATGAGCTTTGTAATGAAACTGTAAAATATAATTGCAAAAGGGGGAAACTTTTTTTTTTTTAAATATTTTCTGTGAGAAACACCAAAATTCTTCACAGAGAAGCAACTGAGATGTTCTGCAGTGGCTAATCACTTCTCCTGAAATCTCATCACTTGGTGCTGTGGTCTGGGAAGAGCAAACAGAAATTCTTGCCTGGGAAGAGAAAAGCTCATTGGGTTGTCCCTTCTCTTGAAGTAACAAAAAACCTCAAGGCAGCACCCAACTGGCAGTGAAAGACTGTAAAACACTGACAAGGCTATGAGGATGATGAGGGGATTGGAGCACTGTCTGATGAGGAGAGGCTGAGGGACCTGAGGCTGCTGGAGTCTGGAGAAGAGAAGACTGAGAGGGGATTTAATCAATGTTTAGAACTATCTGAGGGCTGGGGCTCAGGAGGGGGGGACAGGCTCTGCTCACTGCTCCCTGGGATAGGCCAAGGAGCAATGGATGGAAGCTACAGCACAGGAGGTTCCAGCTCAACACAAGGTGGGAATTCTTTACTGTAAGGGTAACACTGGGTGTCCAGAGGGATGGTGGAATCTCCTTCTCTGGAGCCTTTCCAGGCTTGTCTGGATATGTTCCTGTGTGACCTGAGCTAGTTTGTCTGGTCCTGCTCTGTCAGGGGGGTTGGACTGGGTGATCTCTTTGGGTCCCTTCCAATCCCTGACATCCTGTGAGCCTGTGAAAGACTCCACAGAACTGAGCTGGGGTGGGAAAATTGTAATAAGCCCCAGGAAAAGCATGGCTGGCCATGTTTGCAGGGGATTGGCACTTGGAGCCTTCACTATTGGAAAATCACAGAACCCTGGAATGGCTCAGCTTGGGAGGGACCTTAGAGATCACCTACTCCAACCTCCTTGCCATGGACAGGGACATCTCTCTGCTACACTTGCTTGTTTGAGGCCTCATCCAGCCTGACTGTGAACGCCTTCAGGGAGGAGGCATCCACAGTCACTCCAGGAAACCTATTCCAGAGTCTCACAACCCTCACACTGAACAACTTCTTCCTCAGATCCTGTCTAAACCTACTCTCCCTCAACTTTAAGCCCTTTCCCCTTGTCCTGTGTCTAGACACCATTATGAGAAGTCCCTCTTGAGCCTTCCTGCAGGCTCCCTTCAGGTATTGGAAGGGCAGTTCTAAAGTGCCCCTGGAATATTCTACAGGCTGAGAATGGGGAACTTGCTCCTCTTGGTGATCTCCTGGGCGGGTTGAAACCTTTGTTTTTTTGCTTGGTGCAAATGGGAGCTGTCATGGATGTCCCCATGTAAGTGAAGTGATGGTGGAGCTGATGTCTTTGTCAAGGCTGGGAGCTTTGATCAGTCTGAAACCAGCTTCTCGTGTGGCACCTGATGGCGCGCGCCGTGTCGTGGAGATGTTGCCATGCACTGAAACAATCTGTTCCTGAAGCTGTTCTCCTTTGAATTTTCTGTGATGCCAAAGCAGGGGTGGTGCAATCACAGGAGACATTCCATGTCAGAGAAGGGAGCCCTCTGCTTCCTTCGTGTAATGAGGGACTTCAAGAGATGCCAGCAGCCAAGGAAAATCTTAAAGCAGAGCAGCTACCAACACCTCTGCAGGAAAAGCCAAACACAGACAGGGGCTGAGAGAAATCCCTCTCCAAGCAGATGAAAACTCCGCTTTGAAGGATTCTTTAAATAGATGCCAGGGTGCCAGGAGCCAAAGCCATGGGGAAGGAGGAGGAGGGAGAAACCCCCCCACACACACACACCCACCCCAAATGTCTCCAGTCTCAGAGGAAAGCAGCTTTCCCTCTGCTCCCAGCACACTGAAGTTGCAGAAAAGGGAAGGGGAAGGGCTAAGACCAGCAGCCAACTGGCAGCAAAGGCTGGGAGCATATATTCCCAACAGCAGTATTAATAACCAGCCTGTCTCCATCACCCTGATTTCTCTCTCTCAGTTAATTTTCTTCCTCTTGTTCATTTGATGGGGTCCCCTACCCTGCTTCTCTCTCCTCTGAGCAATTATTGCCTGGTTTGTACAGCTGCTCTGCCTTCATTCTCTGCAATGGCCAAACCCAGGAGAACCTGGCAGAAGCTGCTGTGCCTTGTGCTGCCATGGCTGCAAGGCAGGTCTGGAGGCCCCCAGCCTTCAAGAACTGCATCAGTGCTTCTAAATCTTTTCTTAGGATACAGTGGTAGGAGTCTGCTCTCCTCCCTTCTGCTACTCCAGGGCATCATGCAGGGCTGCAACCACAGCAGCTGGGGCAGCAGGTGGAGGGAGGGGATTTTGCCCTTCAGCTCCTCTCTGCTGAGACCCTCCCTTCAGAGCTCTGGAGTCTGCAGCACAGGAAAGACAAAGACCTGTTGGAGTGGGACCAGAGGAGGCCACAGCAATGCTGGGAGGGCTGGAAACCCTCTGCTGTGAGGCCAGGCTGAGAGACTGTGGGTTGTTGTGCCTGGAGAAGAAAAGGCTCTGGGAAGACTTTTTGTGGCCTTCCAGTACTTAAAGAGGTTTCTGAGAAACCTGTGACCAGGCTTTTCAGTAAGCCCTGCTGTTGACAGAACAAGGGGTGATGGGTTTAAACTAGAGAGGGAGATTTAGACTAGAGAGAAGGAAGACATTCTTGACACCGAGGGTGTTGAGACCCTGGTCCAGGTTGCCCAGAGAGATAGTTGATGTCCCATCCCTGGAACCATTCCAGGTGATATTTGATGGAGCTCTGAGCATCCTGCTGTAGTTGCAGATAGGATTGGACTAGGTGACATTGAGGGGTCCCTTCCAACCCAAAGCATGCTATGATTGTTTATTTTTGGGCAAGCCCTGTCTGTACTGAGCAGAAGGCATCATTCTGATTTTGGAGGCAGCTCGGGTTTATAGGAGGACTTGTAGTGGCTTTTATGAGGCTATGGAAATGCTTTGCATCATTTAAAGGACCCTTTAGCAGTGTCAAAGGAGGGAGGAAAGGGAAGAGCCCCTCCATCTGAGCAATAAAACCCCTTCTGAATATGTGAACCACTCAATTCTGCACGTTCAGTAGTTGTTTGGGGTTTTTTTTTTCTTTCTTGTAAGCAATCATTCAAAAAGTAAAGATAGAGGAACGGGGAGCGGCTTGCAGGGAAGGCAGTGCTGGAGAAAGGGCCCTGGAGGACTCGGCCTGGAGAACGTCCTTGCTGCACAACAGTTTGAAATATAGCATCAATTAAAGCTTCCCATTTTTACTGCCTGCAAAGGGGTTATATATGGTGTGGGTGGATGTTTGTATCTGGATACTTCAGTGGGAGAGGTTGGCAAGATCCTCCGGTGCCTGCAGAAGGAAGCGAGAGCTGCGTTTAGTGAGGGGCTTGTAGGGCTTTGTTTGATCAGTGGAAATAAAGCAAAGGGCATAAAGCAGGTTTCTGTCACTTCAGAGACGTCTCAGGGCATTTGCAGCCTTCCTCCCTCCTCTTCTGAGTCACATGCCAGGGGAGATGTGTCAGTCCTTTCTGAAGCCCTCACCGGGCTGTGGACAGGGTGTGGATGGAGGTCAGCGAACCAAGGGACGGTGCCCACAGGTCCTTGTGGTGGACTCCAATCTGAGCCACCCTGGTTCTGCTACAGCCCTCCTGCAAACGAGGTGAATTGCCCCAGGGTGGACATTACCCTACAAGCAATTGAAAGAAGAAAGCAACCCAAGAACCACTCCATGCAAAGGCAAGAGTGCAACAGGAAGTGGAATTGCTGCTGGAGAAGGTGCCTTGGGTTTGAGTGTCTGACAAGGTGGCAGTTGGAGAAACTGCTTCCTGGCTTCTTTTTCTTTTAAGCTTTGTGCAGCTGCCTCTGGCCCTCTGAGCAATGATATTCTGTGATAGTCACAGAGCTGATCAGTAATTGTTTCATCTGCAGATCATTTCCTACCTTCCCCCACCACTGCTTCCTCCCCAACACTGGTGGAATTGGATGCTGCTATTAGCAGCTTGTGCTAATTTTCCCCGAAGATTGACGGAGTTCTGCAGACTCCAATTGTTGGACTGGCAACAACTCCTCATTTGGGTTTTAATTAAATGTGTTGCTTTAAATTGTTTGCCTTTGACATCTCCTGCTCAATCTTCTGCAGCCCTCAGAGGTGACCAGGCATTAACTTGTGTCCTCAGGCGCTTGCCCGCCTGTGTGCTCAGCACGTGCTGTGCATGTGGCTGCAGAGAAATGAGCAGCAGGAGGTGGGGGCCTGGCTGCTTCCTCGTTCCTTTCTACAGCAAGGAAGAGCTGGAGATGCTCTTTGATTTACATATGAAGCATCTGAGGTTTCTACCAGAAGGATGAAGGAAGAAATCTGATCTTAAAGGCATCTCTGAGCTTCCTGAGAGATGCTGCCATTGGAGTCCCCTATGTGCTCCAGCTGGTCCCAGGCCCACCAGCCCCATCTAAAATCAGTAGAGGGAATTTGCTGGTTTGAAATCAGATTTTTTTTCTTGTGCTGTTTTCTTCCCCTGGAGTCATTCTGCTACAAAAGTCTCCGTTTCGCTGTATGGAGACCTAGGTCAGGGTTTCAGCAGAAGCAATACTTTCCTGTTGCAGACTGCTTGTCAGGTCTGTCTGACCTGGACCCTGTGTGTGTTTCTGGTAAGCTGGCTGTGTTTTGGGGCAGCTTTGCAGATTTCATTTAATTCCATCAGCTCTTAATCACTGGGTCACCTCCGTGTCACCTCCGTGTCTACATTCCAGCTCGCTCCTGTTCCTGTGCCTGTTTGGCTGGCAGCAAAATGCTAGCAAATGGCTGCAGCATTCCCAGACATGAACTCTAAATATTAACATCAATTTATAAACTGTATCAGTGTGGATCAAAGGGATTCCAAGACTGTTTTACAGCATGAACACTCTTTGCATGAAGATTTGGGAGGCTGAAGTACATCATGTTTTTATCGTGCCTTTGACAGGCTTGGGATCCTGTGCTCAGCTCTTTCTCGAGCCAACTCAGCTTCCCCAAAGCATTTTGGGCTGCTGGGGAAGCTCAGTTTGCCAGGAAGGCAAATGGTTCTTCCTTTCCCCTTTTGCAGGATTCATCAGAGCAAAGCCAAGGGGATCAGTGTGGGTATTTGAATGGTGTCAGCAGGGACCGGTTCAGGGGTGGGCATTGCTGCATGCCGGCAGAGGCAGAATGCACCTAGTGCTGGGCAGGTGGCATGTGCCAGTGCCTGCTGAGCCCCTACCAGCACCATTTGCCCTCTGATTTCAGAGGGATGACAAGGAAAGGTTACAGCAAGGCACAATACCTTTGACCAGCTAACCTACTCCTTTCTTAGACAGAGAGATGCAAATGTTGATTTCTGCATCCACAGGGTGAGGTCCTTCCTGCTGGCAGCAAGGTGGTGGGTCAGACCCTGGTCACACTTGTTTTCAAGCAAGAATTCATGGGATAGCTGCAGCAGCAGTGATGCAGAGATGCAATGAGGATTTTTGGAGGCTGGATAGCTGAAAATGTTGCTACTTTATTGTTCTCCCAAGGAGTAGCACTGAATCACAGAATCAACTAGGTTAGAAAAGACCTCTAAGATTGTCCAACCTATTACCTAACCCTTCTAATCAACTAACCCATGGCACTAAGTGCCTCATGCAGCCTCCTCTTAAACAGCTCCAGGGATGGTGACTTCACTACCTCCCCAGGCAGCCCATTCCAATACCAATCACTCTTTCTGTGAAGAACTTCTTCCTAACACCTTCTTCAAGGTGTCATCTAACCAATGCTGAATACAGGGGCAGGAAGACTTCCCTGCTCCTGCTGGCCACACTATTCCTGGTCCAAGCCAGGATGCCGTTGGCCTTCTTGCCCACCTGGGCATGCTGCTGGCTCGTGTTCAGTGGGCTGTTGACCAGCACTCCCAGGTCCCTTTCTGCCTGGCTGCTCTCCAGCCACTCTGTCCCCAGCCTGTAGTGCTGCATGGGGTTGTTGTGGCCAAAGTGCAGAACCCTGCACGTGGAGTTGTTAAAGCTCATGGCCCTGGACTGAGCCCATCTATCTAGCGTGTTTGGGTCCCTCTGCAGAGCCCTCCTGCCCTCTAACGGATGGGCACTTGCTCCCAACTGCTGGTGGGCAACCTCCCAGTGGGTAGGTGGTGACTCACCTTGGCCCTGTGGCAAATTAACTACATGCACTGCCTCCTGGTTGTGTTTTCTGCCATCCTAGGAGGATGTTTGGTCTTGGTGCTTGCTGAAAGATCTCCATTCACACACACTGATGGGGTTTTTTTTTAAGCTTATCATCACTTATCTGTCACATAATCTGTGATGTGAAGAGATTTAGGCTGGATTTCCCAAACCCTTGCCCACTATCTAGAGAGCATCACTGAGAAGGAGCCCTGGGCTGGAGCTTGGCAGTTGGGAGATACAGAGCCTTAACGAGAAGCTTTTCCTCAGAAGTCTCATTTCAGTCTCAGACACTGCAGGCCCAGAAGCCTACTGAGGACAGAGGTGTGCTGTTTACTGGCACCTGCACAATTGTCTTGTCTGATAACACCTTGGGAGATCTCAATGTGGCATGACCACCAGACACAGGTGGGAAGATGCCATCTCCCTTGGCTTTGGGAAAGATTGGCTGAGTCCTGATCTACTGCACAAAGACAGATCTGTGTGTTGCTTGTCAGTAGTTCAGCCCTGGCAAAAGAAGAAGTTCCAGGAAGAAGTTTTAGGAAGAAGTTCTTCATGGAAAGAGAGATCATCCATTGGAATGGGCTGCCCAGGGAAGTGGTGGAGTCTCTAATCCCTGGAGGTGTTTAAGAGAAGGCTGGATAAGACACTTAGTGCCATGGGTTAATT
>VWZE01024084.1:138759-154289 GCA_013396675.1 Eubucco bourcierii | reverse complement strand
GAGTTGGGGCTCTGCAGCCTGGAGAAGAGAAGGCTTCGAGGGGACCTGATAGTAGCCTTCCAGTATCTGAAGGGGGCCTACAGGAAGGCTGGGGAAGGATTATTTACAAGGTCCTGCAATGACAGGACAAGGGGCAATGGGCTTAAACTGGCAGAGGGGAGATTTAGACTGGATGTTAGGAGGAAGTTCTTTACAGTGAGGGTGGTGAGGCACTGGCACAGGTTGCCCAGGGAGGTTGTGGATGCTCCCTCCCTGGATGTGTTCAAGGCCAGATTGGATGAGGCCTTGAGTGACCTGTACTAGTGGGAGGTGTCCCTGCCTATGGCAGGGGGTTGGAACTAGATGATCCTTGAGGTCCCTTCCAACCTTACCATTCTATGATTCTATGATTCTATGATTCTATGAACTAGACAGCCCAAGAGTGTCTGAGCCTGAGTGTCTTATCTTTGCTTTGTGTTCTTAGCCTTAAACATCACAGCAAGCCTATGAGTGAAGTAGACAGCACCATTGTTTTCTTTTCACAGTCCGTAACATAATTTTCTTTATTAAAATATTCCAGTTAGCCTCAAACCAGCACAGTCAGAAAGGCAGCTGGGATCTTGCTGGGTTGGACTGAGGCAAACAGCCTACATACTCCATCAGCCCTGAGGGATGAAACACAGGGATGAAACTGTTCCTGCAGAGTGGTCCTGGTGTGCACCCCAAGCCCCGTGATAATGGACAGACCATTCATGCAGAGACAGTTTCAGCATTTTGTGCCTCCTTTTACCATTTCCAATAGGCAGTTGGTTACTTTGAAGGTTGATATCTCACTCTGGAAGCACAGACACAGACTGTCCTCTGCCATCTAGCCTGAGTGTCCAGATTCTTTTCCTGTCCTGCTTAATAGAGATAGCGGTATATGGAGATCCCCTCCAGAGAGGAGAGCCCTGCTCCTTTGTAAGTCACTTAGAATCATAGAATCATAGAATCAAACAGATTGGAAGAGACCTCCAAGCTCATCCAGTCCAACCTAGCACCCAGTCCTAGCCAAGCAACCAGACCATGGCACCAAGTGCCCCATCCAGGCTTTGCTTGAACACCTCCAGGGACGGCGACTCCACCACCTCCCTGGGCAGCCCATTCCAATGCCAATCACTCTCTCTGGCAAGAACTTCCTCCTAACATCCAGCCTNCAACCTTGCTGCCCTTCTCTGGACACCTTCCAGCACCTCAACCTCTCTCTTGAATTGAGGGGTACTTCTCTTGGAATAAGAGGGTCAGTATATAGGGATGTTCAGGGCTGCAGAGGGTCCAGCCTTACTCACCAAGAGGGGAAATTCATTCTTTGACATAGAAGTGACCCCCAGTGAACTACAGTGGGTGTGAACAGAACCCAAACTGACTGTTTTCAGTTGCTGATGCTTACAGTTTGAAAGGAAGTGCAGCCTCACATGTATGAACCATCTGTCCTCAAGTTGTCTTGCAGAATTTCATCAGAGTGGCAGGAGCAGTCTGGTTCTTAGTGCCAAGGCCTGACGCCTCTCCAGAAGTAGGAGTCTGTGAGGAAGTGTTTCAGAGGGTATCCATTTAGTGCATCAGCACAGAGGGCAGCTCCTCACATCATTTCCTCAAAAATGCAGTACTTCCTTCATCTGTGCTGGTGCCTCATTCCTCCAGGGAGAGTTACACAAAGAGTACAGTCAGGTTTTCACATCAGGACTATCTAAAGGGGAAGTCTAGAGCCAAAATCAAGCACCTGCTACAAATTGTAGATCTACAATTGGTACAATTTTCCACACAACCAACATTCTGCAGGTGAGATATTGCAGGCATGTGCAAGGAAATTACAGGGACTATATTAAAGTTTACAGTGTGAATAAACAGGATTCAGAATCTGAGCACTTCTAAGCACTCAGAAGCTGTAAGAGAAAAATTTCCTTATGCTGTTCTGCTCTTCCCTGCTGGTTGATCCTGTTAATTTAGAATCATAGAATCATAGCATCGTAGAGTCATAGAATCATAAAATCATAGAATCAGTCAGTGTTGGAAGGGACCACAAGGATCAGCCAGTTTCAATTCCCCTGCCATGGACAGGGACACCCTACCCTAGATCAGGCTGCCCACAGCCTCATCCAGCCTGGCCTTAAACACCTCCAGGGATGGGGCCTCAACCACCTCCCTGGGCAACCCTTGCCAGGCTCTCACCACTCTCATGCTGAACAACTTCCTCCTCATGGCCAGGCTGATTCTCCCCACCTCCAGCTTTGCTCCATTCCCCCTAGTCCTGTCACTACCTGGGAGCCTAAAAAGTCCCTCCCCAGCTTTTTTGTAGCCCACTTCAGGTACTGGAAGGCCACCAGAAGGTCACCTGGGAGCCTCCTCTTCTCCAGACTGCACAGCCCCAACTCTTTCAGTCTGTCCTCATAGCAGAGCTGCTCCAACCCTCTGAGCATCCTCGTGGCCCTTCTCTGGACACTCTCCAGCATCTCCACATCCCTCTTGTCCCAGGGGCTCCAGAACTGGATGCAGTACTCCAGATGGGGTCTCACCAGAGCTGAGAGGGAGAATCACCTCCCTCAAACTGCTGGCCACGCTTCTCCTGCGATGCAGCCCAGGCTCTGATTGTCTTTCTGGGCTCCAGGTGCACACTGCTGCCTCATGTTGAGCTTCTCATCCACCAGCACCCCCAAGTCCCTCTCCTCATTGCTGCTCTCCAGCCAGTCACTGCCCAGCCAAGATTTGTGCTTGGCATTGCCTCAACCCAGCTGCAGGACCTTGCTCACTTACCCGTGTTGAACCTCATGAGGTTGGCTTGTTCCCACCTCTTCAGCCTGTCCAGGTCCCTCTGGATGGCTTCCCTGCCCTCCAGCCTC
This sequence comes from Eubucco bourcierii, assembly GCA_013396675.1. Taxonomy (NCBI): domain Eukaryota; kingdom Metazoa; phylum Chordata; class Aves; order Piciformes; family Ramphastidae; genus Eubucco; species Eubucco bourcierii. The sequence continues at coordinate 151,434 of VWZE01024084.1, read as the reverse complement.
CATTTGGGTCCGGTCCAGTAAATGAAAGTCATGAAGCATCACCCCAGCGTTGCTTGAAGCACCTGCAGCTGCCTCCCACACTGACACTTAAGAGACAATTCATGTCTTACCTCTCTCAAATCAGCAGAGATTTCACAAAGTCACCATTAACCTGCTTCTGGTCTTTCCCTTTCCTGGTCCTGCATCCTGTCCTCTACCAGTCTGTCAGGATAAAAAAACATGGGAATGGGTGTGGGGAAGAAGTAACTAAACAAGGCATTAAATTGCTGTTGTGTAACAAAATTGTGTAAATTTAGGCTCTTTAAGCCTAAATAAAGCTGGGTTTTGCTTGGGGAGGTAGATAAAACATCCATCACTTTTAACACACCTGGCACTCAGCTGGAGATACTCAGCTGGAGATACTCAGCTTCTCCTAAGCAAGAAAGGTTTGATGTTGGTATAGGTTGAATCATCATTAGAAACTGAAGACTTCTTCTTTACAATACATTAAGCAAGCCCATGTCTATGCTTTGCTGATCTTTTGCTATACAAAAGCAGAAATGGAACTGTCATTAAGTCATACGGTCTGATAGAGGAGAGATGACTGAAGTTTGGGCTCTAGAAAATTTGCTGTTCAATGTCTCTGGCCACAAGGACTGGCAATGTGAGGTCTTGTTGGATGAGGAACCTCTGTTTAAAGCCATCTGAAGAGTTTAAAGGTGCATGTTGTGTGCCTTCAATTGCCTCATTGATGCGAAGGATTGAGAAGTGCAAGGTCCAAGGGACGTGCTGGATCAGAGCCTGGCTCCTCTCTACATCACTATCCTCTCTACACTATGTACTGTGCCCTGATGTACAGTTGTCTGGTTTCAAGCAACTACAGTGTCCTGCTCCTGCTGAAAGACTCCTCCTGTACTGTACTGGTGAACAGACCAAACTCAAGACTTGGACAGGCTGGAGGGTTGGGCAGGAAGCAATTGAATTAAATGCAACAAGGCAAGCGTAGAGTCTGGCACTTGGGAAAGAACAACCCCAGGGATCAGCATAGGGTGGGGACTGACCTGTTGGAAGGCAGTGAAAGGGAAAAGAATCTGGGGGTCCTAGTGGTTGGGAGGTTGACCAAGAGCCAGTAGTGTGCTCTTGAGGCCAGGATGGCCAATGCCATTCTGGGGTGTATTTGAAGGGCTGTCACTAGGAGGTCAAGAAAGGTTCTCCTCCCTCTCTACACTGGCCTGGTGAAGCTGTATCTGGACTACTGTGTCCAGTTCTGGGCCCCCCAGTTCAAGAAGGGCATAGAACTGCTTGAGAGAGTCCAGGACAGAGCCACAAAGATGATTAAGGGAATGGAACAGCTCTCTAATGAGGAGAGCCTGAGGGAGCTCCTTAGCTTGGAAGAGACTGAGAGGTAACCTCATCAATGTTTATAAATATGTAAAGGGTGAGCACCAGGAGGATGGAGCCAGGTTCTGCTCAGTGACGCTCAATGACAGGACAAGGGGCAATGAAAGTTTCATTTAAACATGAGGAGAATTTTTTTCACTGTGAGGGTTACAGAGCCCTGGAACAGGCTACCCATGGGGGTTGTGGAGTCTCCCCGTCTGGAGATATTCAAAACTCACCTGGAGATGTGTTCCTGTGTGATCTGATATAGGTGATCCTGCTCTGGCAATGTGGTTGGACTGGATGATCTCTCAAGGTCCCTTCCAGCCCCTGACATTCTGTAAACTCACTGCTGGCTTACATCCATTTGTTGGGCTGGTATTATCTTCAGCTTAATCAGTTTTTCTGCTTCCCAGATTTTTGTCTTGGTGATCTTATAGGTAGCATTCTTATCCATCAAGCTTCATTTACCAGGTCAAACTTCTCCAGCTCTTCGCATGTCTCAGTAGCATCTTGGCAAGGGATAAGTGCACTTCCCTGGACCTGGGCTGAAAATGTCACTGTAAGCCTGCACAGAGAACCTCTCACCATGGCTCCCTGCCCATGTTGGGAAATGAAGATTTGCATATCATATGGTCCTCTCTGAGCAATTGGCAGCTTGGTACCTTGGGCTTCACTGAGGGAGGCTTCAGCAGGGAGGCCTTGCAGCTCCCTGCTGAGGGTAGGCAGGCATAGAGATGCTTCCTCTAAGAGCATTGCTGAGCAGCACATCCCACAGGGCGGCATGGGGAGGTAGCTGACTCCAGAGACAGTGGAACACACCAGCCAGCCCCAGCATGGGTGGCAAGAGTGGGGCAATGTCCCTGCTACTTCTTCCTTCCTGGCTACAGCATGCCCTGAGCCTCCCTGCAGCCACTCACCAGGGTGAGTAGTGTCTGTCTGGTTCTGCTTACTGCATTTGTGACCTCCCAAGGAGCATCAGTCTGGCATCAGTGGAACACTCCAGATGGAAAAGTGTTTCAGGAAGGACCTTGGCACACAATAAATCGTCTTCAGATCTCCCTTGTGAAGATTTAGCATTTTTGCTTGCAAACCTTGCTGTCAAAACTGCAAAGATGGAGCATAATTTCCATTCTCTGTCCTGGCACCTTTGAGTGCATTGCATTGAATTTGGACTAAAATGCATTTGCTGTCCAAAAAGCAGTGCAGAAAATGCATTGCTGTCCAAGCAAGAAGCAAATGTCAGCATGAAAACAGCATGTTCACTGACAGGATCTGTAAGGAGAGCAAACACAACATTGACCTGAATGAAGGTACAAGATTACCCACATGCAGGCAAGTAAGACATCCCCACAAAGCTGGCAGATGTAGCACAGAAGTTAAATGGCACCCATGCCCTTTTGGAGTAGCAGTTAGAGGTGAGGTGGGGATACTCTATGGCATGCCAAATAGGTTTGGAAGCCTATGTTTAGGCCAAGGAGTACCTGACTTCTAGCAATTAAAATGGGAATCTGGATATCAAGATACAGAGCCAGAGTCTGGAGGTACATGAAGGTAAAGCTGAATCCCATCCTAAGTATGATACTTAGGACCTTCTGCATAATCTGCCTCTGATATTTGCATGGGCACCCACTGTTGCATGCTGGAAGCATCTTCTGTCAAGCAAGACTGGAATGTAGTCTGGTGTAAAAGAAATGGAGTAATTACTGTTAAAGAAATTCAGAGTGTTTGAAGTTGGCATACTTCTGGTATATTGATGTGGCTGCATACATTGGCATGGAGCTGCATCTGAAGGAAGTGAAACAAATTTGTGTAGCCTCTGTGTTTACCCAGCACTCAGTTTGATAACACAGTCAGACACTCTTCTGCAATATTTCCTTTCTGAGTGGAAGGCAGAGGAAAGCCATGTTTAAGCTGCTCTACAGCATGAGCCATGACATGTGTTGGAGTCCTGGGTCTGCATAATCTGAGCCTGACCACAGCACATTTCTCTACTACAACCTGGAAATTTAGGTTTCCTCTGGTGAAAGTAACTGGGAAGAGAAGAAGGAGGATTACAAGTAAAACCATGACAGGGACAAGAATCCAGAATAATAGAATCACAGAATCATAGAATGGTTAAGTTTGGAAGAGACCTCAAAGATCATCTAGATCCCCATGAAGATGCCACGAAGATGCTCAGAGGGCTGCAGCAGCTCTGCTATGAGAACAGGCTATGAGATTTAGGACTCTGCAGCCTGGAGAAGAGAAGGCTTCCAGGAGACCTTAGAGTAACCTTCCAGTATCTGAAGGGGACCTACAGGAAGGCTGGGGAGGGACTATTGACAAGGTCTTGCAATGCCAGGACAAGGGGCAATGGGTTGAAACTGGCAGAGGGGAGATTGAAACTGGATGTTAGGAGGAAATTGTTTGCAGTGAGGGTGGTGAGACACTGGCACAGGTTGCCCAGGGAGGTTGTGTCTACTCCCTCCCTGGAGGTGTTCAAGACCAGGTTGGAAGAGGCCTTGAGTAACCTGTACTAGTGGGAGGTGTCCCTGTCTATGGCAGGGTGTTGGAACTAGATGATCTTTGAGGTCCTTTCCAACCTTACCATTCTATGATTCTATGACTCTATGATTTTATGATTCTGTGAAAGCTGGAGCTGCTGCTGGAACACAGATGCACAGAAGCACAAATTCATGCTCTGCATATTGCTTGATACATTCATAAATAGGACACATTTTCTATGAGTGAGAAGCTCAGATCAGTACATCCAGTTCTGTAAGCCCAAACCCTGAGTGTGAAAATTGTGAATCCATGTCTTGCAAAAATGGTGCAGCCAAAGGGAAGAACTGTTTGATTAAAGAGTCCCTGTCACAGGCACCAAATATATTACACATGCAAACGGATGGAAAGTCTGGATCTCAAAAGCTGGTTGCCCAGATGCCTTTGAGGATCTGGGCCTAAGGGCTCATTCCAACCAGTTGAAGTCAATGGGACTCTCCCTATATTTAAGTTTTTGCTGGATGACAGCCAAAGGCTCAGCATCTTGCAGAACTGGCTCTCATGATGCTGCCTTACTTAATAGCTGGGAAAGAGAGGAAAGCAATGTATAGCAGAAAGTGTCCATCCATATTAGTAGGTATTAATAAACCACTTTTAATCTATGTAAAAAATGTTTTTTTTTGCTCCACCATCAGCAGCTTCCCAGCAAAGGCAGAAATTTCCCACGGCTGATATGCCCTGAGCAAACAGAGGAGCTGAAACAAAGAGCTGGATAATTAGCTGGGAGGGCAGGCGTTCCGCGCTGCCTTGCACAGCTGCGATGAGGCTTGGCGGAGTGACCTGGAAAACAGACCTAGCTTTAAAAGTGCAGAGAGTGAGGGGCTGAGCTGTGCCTTTTTAATTTTAAACAGTGCTGCCTGTGGCTTTACAGCTTCATGCAAAGGCGGGCAGACAAACCGAAGTATGAAAGGAGCCTTATTAAAACATGCCATACATTATGTATGAACTTGAACTCTTTCTGACCTCTGTAGTCCTGGATCCGCCCCAAATACATAAACAGCTTGGGCCAAATTCTGTGTTGCTATAAGTAATTTGAATAAAATCACAAGCTGTTATTTTCAAGGCTGTATTCCCAGTCAAGAAAACTTGAAGTGCCATTTATCACAAGGATGTCCACCTCAGAAACCTACTTGAGTAGTGCTGATAGACGTAAACAGTTTGCTGTAGCTGCAACTCCATCATAAACCGATGCACAACCCCTTCCAAGAAAACTGTTAGATTTTTTTTTTCCCATTGCTAATCACTAGAAAAATATATTTAGAATGGCAAATTGAAGTATTCACCACTAATACGTGATCTAATTCAATAATCTGTGTCTCGGACTACAGACCTTTTAACCTGATCTTGGTTGTTGTAAAAGGCTCATACTTAGCATTGTACTTTTTTCTCCTGATCTATGCACAAGCTGACTGAGCCACAAGGTTGTTTTCAGGCTCTTCAGCTCAGCTGCTCCATATGACAGGTCACTCAGCTCACAAGTTGTTTCTCTTCCCTGCTTCTGAAATGCTATATTAAATATTCTAGCTTCTGTGCAAAGCATCATCATTAATATGCAAATCGACATTTGACAGAAGGCAGATAGCTGGCTTCTCTTCAGAGTTTCTCAGAGACCTCCAAATCCTCCAGTGCCTCCCCTGCTTGGCATCTGTGCTCCCAATTCTACAGACCAGTAATGAGCAGCGTGTGTTTCCCGCCCACTTCAGTCAGGAGGTAGCAAACCCAAACCCCTCTCACAGCACCATATCCTTGGCACAGGGTCAGCCCGCAGAGGAGGAACCTGCCCTCTAACACAGATGGAGAGGCAGCCCCATCCAAAGACATGTCAGTGTGGCTGGACTGGGTATATGTCATGGTATCCCTAAGCAGGCCAAAACAGACTTATCCATGTCCTGGCTTGCCCAGACGTTTTTCTGCTCTCCCTCCTTCTGTTTTGGGGAGAAACAACCACGGGAAAGAGGACAAAGAACCTGGAACCGTTGAGGCTAAGGACTGTGGCTTGCTCAGACATGTTCCCCTGCTCCCCCTTCTTCTGTTCTGGGGGAAGCAACTGCAGGAAAGGAAAACAAAAGCCCTGGCTTCAGCTGGTATGTTCAAGTGTGACAAAGTGCCATCCTGATTGGCTAATCTGTGTCCAAAGGCACATTAGTCTCAGGCTGAATTGATAAAAAGGGATGAGCAGATAGCACAACCTGCTCTCTGCTGTTGTATTCATGCCTGATGCTACTGCCTCACTGCATCCTGAACTGCCTGGAAACTCCGCTGCCTTGAGTTTTTACCAGGCACAGGCTCTAAATGCCTGCAGTCACTCAGCCTGCACAGCCAGTGTGACATTGTGCCAAGCCTGCACATGGCATTGCATCCTGCCTGCCCCTCTGCAAGGCTGCTTCTGAATGGGGAGTCAAGAGGAACCAGGTCAGAGACTGTGCCAGACTCCAGCTGCCTGAGGAAAGAGCCTGGGAAAACTCCAAAGCCTCTAATGGCTTTGAGACCACTGACAGTAACCCCTCCACATGCTTTGGACACTGCCTGATAATATTTTGTAAGCAAATCTTCAAAGCCTCTTGTAATCACTAATTGCCTTCTGCCATAAGCAGAAAGGAGCTTCCTGCATCCACCCAGTGGCTAAGCAGGATAATGAACTGCCAGCAGTGTAGTGACCACAGGAACCTTCTCTTCCAGTACGTTTGCCTTTGCTGGTTACCTCTTACAGTGTTCCAGTTTTGCCCATTCTCTGTGTGTATAAATTTCCAAACCCTGCGTTTTGAACCTTGTAAATAATTTTTTCTGGTGAGATTTAATGTTAACAAACAACTTTCATAGTTACTAACAATCTTTGCCTGGATATCAAAATTAATATTGATTATTGATTTTGCATCATTCTTAAAGTATATCTTCTGCAGACTAGTGAATACACTAAATGCAGGGTGGGTGTTTCCTCTGCGAGCACTGTGTTGTGGACTCTGATGAATCTCTTCAGCTGTAGCTATTTCTCTGAAGGGCAGATGTTTGCTGGATAGGCACCTCAGAATGTAGAATAGGAGGCTGATAACCATGGCTGGTTATCAGAATGGTTTATCAGAACCTTCTAGGTCAGTCATGAGCCCATCAGTGAAGTCATGTCATCAGTGCAGGAAGAGTTTCTGACCCAGACCTTGTCCACTCTTAGAGATGCAGAAGTGAAAGACAGAACTACTGACTTGTGTTGTCTGGAGACAATGAGAGGAAGCTTCTAAGAGACTTCAGAAAATCAAATTAAATTAAATAGGAGGTATATTTCATATGTAGAAATATTTTTAATGTAAATTAAGGGTATTGGCAAGTTATAAGCTTTCAAAACATTGACTTTTTTTGAGTGAATTAATAACATTTCAGTGGTGAAATATAAAAGTCAGTTTTTGAGTTGTGTTTAGGAAGTGCAGCCTGCAAAACCAAAATATGAAGTGTCTCTGGAAATAACCATCAGGACTCTGATAATTGCTGGCAGTGGTTGTAATTCCCAGTAGCTGTCTGTACTCAGCATTACATGAAATTGATTTGACTTTGCATTTACTTTTCAATTGGGGCTCAGGTGATTTGGATCCAGGCTCAAATTAAGCATAGTTTCCCTTGTTAGGATGAAGCAATGTATCAAATGCCTAAGGGAAAAGAGCAGAAGGGAGTTGGAAAGTGCTTTGTTCAAACTTTTAATTATTTTACCTCATTCACAGTCTGAGCAGCACAATAAATTTTCATTTGATCACGAGGCTTTCAGTGCACTACTTTTTTTGCTGTGTAGTTAAGACACCACTTACACAGCAGAGAGCTTTTTCACATGATGTTCATAGATATGAACTTTGCTCTTCACATTTTGGAGGTAGAAGCTGAAACAAACAAACAAAATAAGACTCAAGTCCTCATTTCTTTGTTCGCAGATTCTACACTGGCATCACTGCAGGCTTGCTGGAAAGTGCTTGCCCAGTAGGAAGCACTTTTTGCTGAACCTTGCATTTGTGGAGGAAAAGATCTTCATTTTGCTCATATATTTTCCAATGGATTATTCAGGTCTGTGTGATGTCCATGAACATATCAGGTTTCTCTTTTATAGAATCATAGAATGGTAAGGTTGGAAGGGACCTCAAGGATCATCTAGTTCCAACCCCCTGCCATAGGCAGGGACACCTCCCACTAGTACAGGTTACTCAAGGCCTCATCCAATCTGGCCTTGAACACATCCAGGGAGGGAGCATCCACAACCTCCCTGGGCAACCTGTTCCAGTGCCTCACCACCCTTACTGTAAAGAACTTCCTCCTAACATCCAGTCTAAATCTCCCCTCTGCCAGTTTAAGCCCATTGCCCCTTGTCCTGTCATTGCAGGACCTTGTAAATAATCCTTCCCCAGCCTTCCTGTAGGCCCCCTTCAGATACTGGAAGGCTACTATCAGGTCCCCTCGAAGCCTTCTCTTCTCCAGGCTGAAGAGCCCCANCAGCAGAGAGCTTTTTCACATGATGTTCATAGATATGAACTTTGCTCTTCACATTTTGGAGGTAGAAGCTGAAACAAACAAACAAAATAAGACTCAAGTCCTCATTTCTTTGTTCACAGATTCTACACTGGCATCACTGCAGGCTTGCTGGAAAGTGCTTGCCCAGTAGGAAGCACTTTTTGCTGAACCTTGCATTTGTGGAGGAAAAGATCTTCATTTTGCTCATATATTTTCCAATGGATAATTCAGGTCTGTGTGATGTCCATGAACATATCAGGTTTCTCTTTTGGGGGATTTATTCTCAACAATGAAGGCCTTCCTAAGCAAACCGCAGTGCTTGTTGACATTGCAGCTTCTCAGAGTGTGAAACTTCTGAAGGACTTTAAAAGTGTAAGGTAAGGGCTGTCCTCACCCTGCCTTGGGTTTCGTGGGGGGAGTTTGATGGCAGGACATGGCTTGTCCTCATGTGTCTGCTTGGGCAAAGCTGTTCTGAGATCTGCCTTTCTTTGGCACAGTTTGGGAAATTGCCTTTAAGAGGCAAAACCCAAGCAAGGTCACAGAGGTCAGGACTAAGCAGGTCTCAGCCCAGAGTCTTGCATCCACCATCACTGCCTTACTTAAGAAGTAAAGCAGGCAAACAGGTCCTCTGGTCTCTGCTTCCTGTGAGAAAAAAAAAACAATACTGGTGAAGACTGAGAAGGTCTTAAGGGAAGTCAAAGACTGGCACCCCACTGCAGGTGCCAGGTCTAAGCAGGTCTCAGCCCAGAGAGTTGGCACCTTGCATCCACCACCACTCCCTTACTTAAATAAAACAGGCAAGCAGGTCCTCAGGTCTCTGCTTCCTGTGAGAAAAAAAATCAACACTGGAGAAGACTGAAGAGGTCTTAAGGGAAGTCAAAGACTGCCACCCCACTGCAGGTACCCCCCTTCAGGTTTCTGCATCTGGCAGAAAAGACAGGGAAAAAATCACATTAGGATGCTGCCCATGTCAGAGGGATCTTTGAGGGTGGCTGCTGGTGCAGATTTGCCATTGACTTCACAGCAGCATCTATCTCTGGCACAGAGAAGAGAAGTTTTTCAATCTGGCTAAGCTGGACCTCTGCATCAGCCTCCCTGAGCTCTGCCCATCATTTCATGAAGCAGGAATGAAGCCGGAGCTAGGCAGAAGATAATACATCCAGGCCCACCAAGGGCAGGAAGAGTCCTAATCATCAGAACTATTTTTGGAGGGATCTTTTAGCTTTATCCCCCATCACCTCTCTGAAGTCAGAGAACAGAGCCAAACACCCAGAGGGAAAAAGAGGATAAAAGGATTTTTCTTCCTAAGTGGAGGAGGGACCATTATCAGAGTCACAGAGAGAAGATCAAAAAGAGCTACACAAAGAAGGAGGGCAGGCTCTTTCAGTCCAAAGGAATGAATTGGGAGCCAGAAGAGTACCTTAATAACAAATTTCTGAGCCCCAAACATCTGTTAATTGCATCCTGCCCGCTAAACTAATATTGTATCAACACGTCCTGTTAATGCATTAGAAATCAAAGCTGCACCTTCAGATTTTGCAGATCTGTGATAAATTCTGTGAGGGGGGAAAAAAATCAAGCAGCTATGCTGGTAGGTGTCCCAGATACAGTGGCAAAACAATGTGAGCAAGGGCCTGAGTTGCCAGCACAACCTGCCCTTGATCAGGAAAGCGCTGGTGAGAAGCTGTGTGCTAAACTTGCTCAGCTCTGCTGCCCCAAACGGATTACAGCTGAAGGGTTTCTGGGTGTATGTGCTGCTAGTCCACAAGGATGGAAGCTTTGCAATCAGTATGGTTTTCATCAACGGGAACAAAGACATGTGAACAGCTACTGGCAAGCAGCCCAAACTTCCTCCCCTCCCCCCAATCACATTTTTCACAGTCATTTTGAATATGACCTGGAGAAGACCTGTTTGTTTTGCCATAAAAGGCAAAAGCTCTAATCCTAGGCAATTTTGTGCTGCTGCTTCAAGTTTTGCAGGCATAAAAGCTGCTGCCTGAAGGCACCAGCAAAGAAAAGGGAGTCAAGATTGGTCGTGTCCTAATTTTTCACAGGGCAAGAGAAGGGGGAAAAAAAATTGCACATAGACTCAAGGAGGTGTGGTATTTAACACATCAGCACTTGCTAATAAGTATTGCCCAGGCTTAGATGTTAGAACTCTGTGTGTGTGTTTGTGAACATGCCTTGTGACAAAAGGAGTGCTGTGTGATTTATTAGTGGTGATTGCAGCACAACCAACTGCTCTTTGCCACTGGAAAAAGTAAGAAATTACTTGCCTGGGAACTCCCTCCCTGTTGAGAGGTGTGCATTGTTCCTGAAACAGTGCTGATTAATAACTAACACCCAGTTCAGGGTCACTTAAATTAGCATGCTAAGTCTACAGGACTTGTGCTGCAATCGAGAGGGACTGGTCCTCGAGGATCTCCTCTTAGCTCACAATCGAGAATCCACGACATGCACTTGTAACTGCTTCATACCTGACTTGCTGGGTGTCCTGGAGAAGTCTGCTCATCCTAGGTGTGTGTGTTTTTTCCCTTTTTCATTTTTTTCCTGCTCAAAATGTGTGATGGTTTGGGAGTTACCTGCCCCCCAGACACACACAATGAAATCACCCAGACTAGACTCAGGCAGCTGGAAGTTAAGGGTTGAAGCTCTATTTACAGCTTAGCACAATGTACAAGCAGATCTATACACAATAGACAGGAATATTTACAGAAATAGGCAAGTTAAAGGTAATGCAGAAGCACAATCCCCCTCCCAGAAATCAGAGTCCTCAGGAGGGGCTCCCAACCACCCTTCCACCTTCTTCCCACCCCTCTACCTTACTCCAGGATCTGCCTTATGTGCAAGGTGAGTTTGGAGGACTGGCAAGGGGCATTAGAAGCAGAGTGGTTATTTGGATTACACAGCAGAAAGCCAAAAGGCACAGCAGCTCCAAGAGGGACTCCCTGTGTTGCCTGTCTATGTGTCCTTGTTCTTCTACATCTCAGAAAGCCTATGAATGAAGCAGAAATCACCATTGTTTGCTTTTCATAGCCTATAATCTAATTATTTTCATTAAAATATTCCAATCAGCTTCAAAACAACACAAAATGTAAGGTCTTTGGAGTTTACATCCAGCATGAGGTGCATCTGTCAATGTCTATGAGAGAAGTAAGTAAAACCTACCGTGCGAGAAGACCCTCCCCTAAAGGGAAGCAGACACTGAGATTGCAAGACTTGGTTTTGTAAAGGCATCATCAACTCCATTGTGTACATCTTGCCTGTTTGTGATGATGGAACAAACCCCAATTAACTCTACAGATTACCTACACAACAGGATAAAGCAGATTCTACTTTGTATTCACACAGTTGTCTTACGCACAGGTTGGACAAACCAAAGGTGTTCTGGGTTGGATTAATCTGAAATACTGCTCTTGCAGTCTTGAGTCACACTGGAAGAGGAGCACCAAAAAAGCAGAAGAAAACATTCAGGGAGTTGTTAACAAATCTTCCAGGCAGAAAGTGCAAGTAGGGGAGGTCAGTATGCAGTGGCTGGTGTTGGAAAGCAAACATTTGGCAATTCAGTACGTTGGGTTTATGCTTCAGGAAAGGGTCATTTTTGCGAAGGTATTTCCTGCTTCCAAACCTCAAAGTTGGAGTTACTGGTTGCAGGAGCTCCACTTGTCTAAAAGAAAGCCTGAGGAAGGTTTGTTTTCCACTGGCATGCTTTTAGTTTTCAGTGTTCTTCCCCTTTTCTGCTGTCCTGGATTGCTATTAGGCTGTGCTAGTCCTGTCTGTCCATCACAGGTATCATCCTTTGTATCATCCGTGCTGCTGTTTCTTAAAGTCCTTGAAGGATATTTATTTTTCACCTGGACTAAAGGACTACACACATGAACTGCCATGAAAAGTACTAAAAGAAGAGAAGAAATAATGCACTGGCAAAACTGGTAACACTGGTGCTCAGCAGAAAAGCTGATGTATATTATTTTTAACACTTGCCAAGAAATGCTTTTTTTTTTTAGATAATAACTTGTGCAGAAAATTAACTCACCTAGAATGACAGAATCATAGAATAGTTTTGGTTGGAAAAGACCTTTAAGATCACAAAGCCCAAGCACTGGGCAAATGCTGGACAAATCATATTCTACTGCTTTATATTTTATATATATATACATGCATATATATATATATATATATATATATGCATGTATATGTATATGAATCTGTATATGTATATATTATATTATATATTGCATAAATATATACAGATAGATATAATTGATGCATCTATATATAATTGTATAA